>PYAF01003302.1:2099990-2119517 GCA_007407185.1 Glycine tomentella
TATGGCTAAGCTGCCAAAGCCATTCTGGGGAGAAGCAGTCAAAGCCGCCTGTTACTTGATCAACCGATCTCCATCAGTACCATTAGATTTTGAAGTTCCGGAGAAACTTTGGTCTGGAAAGGATCCATCATACTCTCACTTAAGAGTATTTGGATGTTTGGCGTACGCACACGTATCCAAGGAGCTCAGGCAGAAGCTGAATGCAAGGACCACTCCATGTATTTTCATAGGCTATGGAGATGAAGAATTTGGATACAGGTTATGGGATCCTAAGGAGAAAAAGGTAATCAGAAGTAGGGACGTGGTGTTCCATGAAAGCCAGACTATAGAAGATATTGAAAAATCCACAATATCTCAGAAGCCAAATGTTGCAGCTCAGATGTCAGAAGCAGCAACAGAACCATTGATAAGAAATGGTGATGCAGTGCCAGAAGATATACCAGAAGTATAAAACAATGAGGAAGAAGATGGTATTGAGCAGGGGGAGCCACAACCCGCTCTGCCAGATGTTCCAGGACCATCACAAGACCCAGATAATGGTGGATCTCCTCATATTCCAGAAGTTCGTAGATCTGAACGAGATCGGATTCCATCCAGAAGGTATCCAGAATCCGAGTATCTTCTACTTACTGAAGATGGAGAACCAGAGAGTTTCCATGAAGCAGTATCTCATAAGGATAAAGAAAAATGGCTGCTAGCAATGAAAGATGAGATGGATTCTCTTGTGAAGAATCAAACTTATGAGATCGTAGAACTTCCAAAAGGGAAGAAGGCACTGAAAAATAAATGGGTGTTCAAGCTGAAGAAAGATGGCAGCGGAAAAGTGGTGAAATACAAAGCACAACTTGTAGTCAAAGGATTCCAACAGAAAAAGGGAATTGACTTTGACGAGATATTTTCACCCGTAGTCAAGATGACTTCAATCAGAGTCATACTTGGATTGGTCGCAAGTATGAACTTGGAGCTTGAACAGATGGATGTGAAGACAGCATTTCTTCACTGAGATTTAAAAAAAGAAATCTATATGGAGCAGCCAGAAGGTTTTGAGGTTTCAGGAGAAAACCTCGTATGCAAGCTAAAGAAAAGCTTGTACGGTCTGAAGCAGGCACCTAGGCAGTGGTACAAGAAATTTGACTCGTGCATGGTGAGTCAAGGGTACAAGAAAACTGCAGCAGATGAGTGTGTCTACATTTAGAAGTTTTCTGATGGAAATTTCGTTGCTCTTCTACTATATGTAAACGATATTCTGATCGTGGGGAAAGATGCAACGAAAATCAATCAGCTGAAGAAGAAACTCTCTAAGTCTTTTGACATGAAAGACTTAGGACCAGCTCAACAAATATTGCGAATACAGATTATCCGAGATAGGAAGAATCAGAGGTTATGGCTATCTCAGGAGAAGTATATTGAACGAGTACTTGAACGGTTCAATATGAACAATGCCAAACCTGTTAGCTGTCCATTAGCTAACCATTTCAAGTTGAGCAATAGTTTATGTCCCTCATCCAAGGAAGAGATCGGAGAGATGTCGTCAGTACCATATTTTTCAGCTGTTGGAAGTTTAATGTATGCAATGGTGTGTACGAGGCCCGATATTGCTCACGCAGTGGGAACGGTGAGTCGTTTTCTCTCCAATTCCGGAAAAGAGCATTGGAAGACGGTAAAATGGATTCTCAGGTACCTTAGGGGTACAACGAAGATATGTCTTTGTTACGGGGGAGCTGATCCAATCTTGGAAGGCTTTACAGATGCTGATATGGCTGGAGATCCTGATAGTAGGAAATCTACTTCAGGATTCATTTACACTTTTGCAGGAGGAGCTGTCTCATGGCAGTCAAGACTACAGAAATGTGTTGCTTTATCCACAACCGAAGCAGAATATATTGCTGCCGCAGAAGCTGGAAAAGAGATGTTGTGGTTAAAGCGTTACCTCCAAGAATTCGGAATCAAGCAAAAGGAGTACAAGGTACATTGTGACAGTCAGAGTGCTCTAGATTTGAGCAAGAACTCAATGTATTATTCCCGTACAAAACATATTGATATTCGCTATCATTGGATACGCGAAGTAATGAATCGACAACTGTTGAGACTAGTAAAGATCCATACAAAGGAGAATCCTGCAGACATGATGACGAAGGTGGTAACTCGAGAGAAGCTAGAGTTATGCAGAGACATAGTTGGAATGTTTTCTTCAGATACGGCTGGAGGGGGAGAATTGATGACTTCCAGCAAGTTCCAGCCGTCCTCCTAGTTCCAACCGTTCACCAGCTGTCCTCCAAGTACCAGCCGTTCACCAGCTGTCCACCAGTTCCAGCTGCACACAAGCTGTCCACCAGCTGGCTACCACCACCCTCCAACGTTCACACCATACTTCAGCCTATAAATAGAGGTGCAAACCTCAGTTGTAAATCATCAATTAGACACACAGAAACACCAAGAGTGAATTCATCCAAGTAGTGAGAATTCCTAGTGAGTGTTGTGTCAGTTGTGTGAGTTTGAGAGTTGTTTTGTTTTGAGTTTGTAAATCTCTGTAATTCTATTCTTGTGAGTAATAGAAGTTATTTTTCTCTCAAATTCGTGTGTACCAACACCCAATTGATCTGTTGGCCTCAACAGATTGTTGGATACCCAAATTTCAAATTCAAATGAGTGAACTGAGATTGGTGGCATCCATTCCAGGGGCGGATCCAAGTTATAAGTTGGGGGGCATTGCCTCCCTTAAATTTTGAAATGAAATTTTTAAGGTTAATAGATAATTTATAATACCAAATATACAAATATGGTTGTAAATTTATAAGATAGATGTATTAATTAAATAATTAAATCTATTATACATATAAATAGAAGGTTATGGAAAAATCTATCATACATATGGAAGAGCATTTTAAATTCAACTAGTTTCAAATTTGTAATTCTCAAAGTTATTTTTTTACATATATTTATATTAGGTATTCCAAAAAATAAATTCAAGGAATAACATATATCAAATCAAAGCACTACTATTAAACTGAATGCAACATTTTGAAGGGCTGCACCAGAGAAATTTTGTTTGCGGTTGACTGTTAATGGTTGCATTAGAGAAGTTTTATTTCCCATTGATACCACTGTTGTTAAATGAGTGGTATGTACCTGGATTTTTATTTTGGTTGTATTGTGGCACAAACGTTCTTGCACAACTATAGCTATTGCCTCATATTGTAATCACATCTGCAACATATTTAAATCTCTCTCCTATTGTAATCACATCCGTGACATGGTGATTTCTCTCTATTATTTGCAAGTTCTGTCTCGGTTGTTGCTGGAAATGGTGACCCATACTCCAAATTAACGACTTACTCACCTACACACTAGTATTCTAATTCCAATATGATCAAGATCATTATGTATTTCTTCTTTATCATAATATATTGTTCTTTCATTTCAACCACCACAACACCACTACCTCCTTTTTTTTTTCTTTCCTTGATGATAGGCATGCATTGCAGCTTTGGAAATGTTTCGAATTCATTGCTTAGACACTAAGCTAACAATATTTTATGTTAGCCAGATTTTATCCACGGGTATTGATTATATGCTGCATTTCACTTACCTATCGTAGATGCTGTAACGATTATGATTATTATGGTATTGATGACTCACTTTATCATATTTTACATAATAACATTTCAATTAATTTTTAGTTAGTTAAAATTTTTCGTAAGTAATTGTTAATATGATACCTTGACAATCTGTTTTGACTATTTTTAAGATCAATAATTGTCTTCATAAATCAATATGACACTTTTTAATGTGCTTTATTTTCATCTATATGTTTTTCCCAAAACTTTTTAGAAGATTACCCATCTCATAACTACTCAAACATGAGCATGCTTAACTATGTAATTCTTAAATGATGGACTACTAAAAAGTATATGCATATTTTTGATATAGATAATTCTAATTATTTTTTTTAAGTCATCCTTAGCAATATAGTTTTATGCAGTGGCGGATTTAGGACCCTGGATCAGTGGGGGCAATTTATTTAAAAAATAAAAATTGATAATTATCATTATTATATGGAATAGTTGGATTCAAACATGAAGATAAGAGGAACAAAATATAAAGTTTTAATATAAATATTTGTATTTTATTAAAATAAGGTGGTGCATTTATTTACTCTTACATATGAACTGGTAAGGAGGTTCAAATACATAAAATTAAGAGATTCAAAATATAAAATTATGGGGTGCAAAATATGATATTTTTTTTTACATTTTATTAAAATAAGATGGTGTATTTACTTACTCTTATATGTGAATTGATAAGGAAGTTTAAATACATAATATTAGAGGGTGCAAAATATAAAATTATGGAGTGTAAAATATAATATTTTAAGACAAATACTAGTAATTTTATTAAAATGAGGGGGTGCATCTACCCACCCTCATTTACAAGTGGATCTGCCGGTGGTTTAATGCTTGCATAACCTCTAAATCCCTCTCATAGTGATGTGATATGCACGAGGTGTTAAATGTCCACAAACTTTCGTCAGATTCGTCTCAAACTAAACCCGTACTAGGAAAGGTATGTTGTGATATCATTTGCAACGCCTCTAATAATTGACACCTCAACTGCTCATGCTCTATAACACTTTACATAGTGACGAGTTAAAATATGATGTCAAATTGACTTATGTAATTGTTCATATGGTCCAATGATGTATAGTCTCATACCTACATAATCTTTTAATCTCCCTCATTCTTTTTTTATTCGATATGAAGATTAATTTTAAATTTTCATGTATTACTTTTGATTGAATTTGTATTTATTAAATTAAAACTATTAAATATTCAACTTTTATATACATATATATGTGTATATATATATATATAGTTTTAAACTATATACAAAATATTTATTTGCATCCCTCACATTTATTAAAAATCAAGGTATTAGTGTTTCACTAAAAATACATATTTTTTTAAGATTAAGAATTCAAAATGAATTTTTTTATAAAAATAAAAAATAAAAAAATCATATTTTTATGGGTTAAAACTATATTAAATTTATATATTTAATTATTTTTTGTTATATTAATATATTTAAGATACATCAGTTTTTTAATTGACAATAATAATTATGTCATCATCAATTTTGTTCCACTTTTTATTACACTGATGTTATGCCAAATACATGACAGGTTAGAATATATTTCTTTATTTTTATAAATACACTAAAATTTGGTTTTAGTTCTTCCTGTTATAAAATTATAATGTATCATTTTTTATTTAAAATTAGGATTGGATGATTGGAGCCTACCAGAAACCATGTCCTCTCTAGTTGCCACATGAACACATGCAGGGTGGAAGTATGTAGGATACAGAATCCCAAAATCATTTGCATTCCAAGGATTGGACTCAATCACAAGCATGGACACATTCTTTGGTACAAGAGAGTATTTGCCATTCATTATTCTCCACTTTGGTATCTTCATGAGCTAGTCAACCAGATCAAGCCAAGTTGTATCCTTCATTGAAATATTTATAACCCCAAATATTTGCGCTATGTCAAATCCAGCGTAAAAGGGCACGAAAACCGTAACAACAATGGAGGCTATTTCAGGGGATGTTGGTGATTTAGGGAGATTGATTTTGAATCTGATTTTTGCTTTTTTAATTTTAATTTTTTCTGACAATTTTTAACGGGTTACAGATTATATTCTTTCATTTTTTTTCCTTGTAATTTTGTGATAATTTTTAATCCACTTCTCATAATTAAATTTTAAAATAAAAAAATATCATGTACATTCGGTTAGGTTTAGACACTACACAAACTTATTTTCTGACCAAAAATAAAATATTATAATTTTGTGATGACGAAAAATGGACAATTTTTTATAAAATTATTTAAAACTGATTTTTGATATATTTATATGGATAAAAAATATATTTTATCTTTTATAACAATGATAAAATTATTACACTACCAATTAATTAAAAATTAACACAAAATTATTTGACATTTTAAGATATATACTTTGTTAGGAGAGATAGAGAAAAAGTATGAGAGAAAAGAATTGATATAACCAACAAACAAATATAGGTCTATTTAGCCCAACAATTATTTCGTCCAGTAACAAAGAAAAAAAAAAACATCTTTTGAAAAAGTATATAAGAAGCACTTCCCATTGATTTTAGAATAATTCACATGTCATATGTCATATTTAACAATTAAACCAAACTCTTATTGACCAATTTGATATTGTCTTATAATTCTGTTGGGTTAAAAAAAATGTTAGATTGTATTGTTTATTACTTTCTTGTGAAATCTAATTTCGATTGGACTATGATCAGACACAGAAAAATACAATGTTATGCCAAATTCACATTGTCGGACTCTTAAAAGAAATGTTTTTCTTGATCGCTCTATGACATGATTAAGAAAATCACTAATATGTTTTGAACATGTACTTTGGCCTTGATGGATTCATTGGTTGGTATTCCTCCAGCTTAGGGTCTTTTTAAGTGCATAATCAATTGAAAATTTGCTTTAATTTGAGGAGCCTGTGTATTCTTTTAACACCGTTCTCTACTTCATCTCCCCTTTTAAACACGTGCTTAAGCTCCTTATAATTTCCCATTAAAAATAGTTTTATAAATAAGAGTGGTAGAACATTGGGCACTTCCAATATCACTAAACAGATTGTCTATGACATGTTGATGCGTATTTAACTACGTCTACTTACATTAACCTACATTAACTTTAACTTTGGTTGTTAATTTGAACCCAAACACGGGTAATTGTTTTGTTTATTTATTTGTGGTGCACTATTTTAATGCTCTTTCTTTAGCATTTTATGTTTAAAAAACATATTTATTGTAAAAATTATAAAAGAGCGTAAAACAATCAAAAGAAACGCAATTGTGTATATTTTAATGTTTTTTTTTTTAATTTTTTAATCAATGTTTTAAAGATATTGGTTAACATTCATCTTCTATAAATCTAATCTTGTTGTGCATTTTCAATTAATTAAAGATTCTTTAAAAGAATAAAAAATAATGTGACATCCAATTGGAATATGTATATAATATATTGGTCATAAAGTACTTTTTGTATAGGAAAACTATGTACGAAAATTTTATGTTAGTAGACACTTATAGAGACAAAAAGATAAAAGAATAAGAATATAAATATATAAAAAAATATCATTAGAATATTACACTCTTAAAGTGTAAAAAATAATTACTCTTTTAGTTTTATACGTACTAATAGATAATAGATAGCTCTTCATACACCCTGATTTATCTTCCCATTAGACAAGTGCTTCCTCTCATATTCTTTTTATATTCACGGTATTGCTGTGGTTTTCGTTCCAATTTTACCAATTATTTTTGGGCCAATGCAACTATGCAAGGTTGGTGCTTTAAAGATTACAATGAAGCACAAAATCTTAACACCAAATAAGTTACACAGACGCAAGAATATTAAAAATTGACAGCCGTAAAGTAATTGATCGCTACTCAGCTAAAGCAAAATAATTTATTTATTGGAAGATACATTGGATCTGGTCCATCTATTAATTAGAACATAAATATTACTTCCTCTGTTATATTATAATTATAGTATTAGATTGTTTTATACATATCAATAAATAAATAAAAAATAATTTTATAAAATTATTATTATTAATTTGTTTTTTATTTTTATAATTCATATTATTAATATCATAAGTGGTATAAGTAAAAAAAAATATTTAATGTTATATTAAAAAATTAAAATAATAATTATTTTAATATAATATTTTTTTCTGACACGATAATTATAATAAAATTAAGAAAATAAAATAATACTTGTTTTAAGATATTTTAAACTATTAAACTAATCAAACATAATATAGTATGTAATTTATTTCAATATATGTTAATTTAATGTATTTAAAATTTGATTGAAAATATTTTAAGATATATTATAATGTTAGATAAAGTGATTATGATTATGAGCGAATCGGATTCGATGACTTGAACGAGAGAAGGTTATGATTTTCTATCATTTTATACTATTAGATCAACATCACCATTTAAATTTCTCTAAACGTTGTAAAAGAAATTTTGTGACGGTGTAAAATCACCACAAACTTTTTAACAACTACAAATCTGATAGAAAATTTTATTTGTACAAATAATTTCAGCCAGTTAAATAACCAAAAATTTCAAAAACAAATAAATATGATAAATGAATTAATAATCAAACTAAAAAATATTTTCTAAAACAAGAGAGAAATTTCTTAAAAAAAAACAAGTGGGAAAATCTAAGTTATTAAATTGATTTAATAGACGAGGACAAGTCACCTTCACTTCCCCTCCTTAAAGTCTCAATTCATTTCCATTCTGATTATAAATTGCTAGTTTAATAAAGCTTTTAGTATATGTTTTTATTTTTCATTGTGGCTCTCAATTTAACATTTCTGGACCAAAAAAAGAAGATAAAACTAAAGGTGTTGACATGGGCATTTTTGTATGTTTATAAATTGTATAGATAGATTGTAAAGGTTATGACTGCTGCCATTGTTGGGTAGCTTAGCATGATGGATTTTGTGAGACCCATTTGTTTCCTAACCATGTCACAAGCGGTAGTATCATATACTAACTCGCGTGGCTGAAATTAAATATCAAAGGAAGAAAAAGGGTCATTCCCAAATTGAAAAGACCAAATGATGGACCTATGGCCATCATGATTCTATAACTTCGTGTGCAATAATGGACTATCCCATTATCTTCCTCAAAATTAAAATGTCAGTTTAATGAGGGAGTTGAGGGCCATGATATCCCTTCAGTCTCTTTCCATGATTTGTTAATTTGCTATTTTTTCTATATGTATTTCATTGGAGTTTTGCTCGTTGAGGATCATTAAATATTATCGAATTTACATCAAATATTTTTTCCCTTTACTATTTCTTTTATCATCATATTAATGTGAAATAATCTTCACTAAAAAGTGATAATTAATAAATTCAAACTCTTAATCACTTCATTAAAAAATAGAAATCATTACTATCACTTATATGATCCGTTATTATTATCTTTCAATGTGTTTATAAGACATTTGAGAGTTAAAAAAATTTAAAAATTTAAGATACAAAGACGGTTTTGCCTAAAAATTATTTTTGTATTCATTTTTTAAAAAAAAATCAGCGAAGACGGTTTTTTGAACCGTCGTTGAAAGTGCTGTTTTTCAATGACACGCGCAACAAAGACGATTCTACAACTGTCGTCATATGGGGTTTAGAACCGTTGTCGAAAACCTCCCCTGTAGTAGGGTAGCCAAATTGTCCAGTTTGTCACCTTTGCACACCACTATGTTTTGTGCCACCTATTATTACATGTTTAATAACAAGGTAAATTGAATTCACCATGATTGTTTAAGACAACAAATCAAATAGTTTGTGGTGATTTTAGCATGATTTTGTATATGAATCATAGTTTTCTATCACCAAACCAAGCACATGCACTATTAGTACAATGCTAAAAATATTTACAAAATTTGAAAGTGTGACACATAATAACACCACAGGGCATAGCAAGTTCCATGTAGTTGTCTTTCACTCACTACTACAACAGCGACCTTCTACGATGGTTATTTAAGGCCTTCTACGACGGTTGTAAAACCGTCATAGTATCTCATGTCGTTGAAAATGATGGGCTTTTACGACAGTTATTCAACCGTGTTTACGAGGTTTTTAAGACGGTTTCCCGAAACACTCGTCGTCGATTTTTTTCAAAATTTTTTAAAAAAAAATTATTCATTCAAAGACGGTTCTTGGGAAAAACCGTCTTTGAATGTTAGATACGAAAACGATTTTTCCTAAAACCGTCTTAGAAAGATGGATACGAAGACAGTTTCTGTATAACCATCTTTGAATAGTTACATACGAAGATGGTTTTCAGTACAACCGTCTTTGAATAGTTACATACGAAGACGGTTTTCTGTGCAACCGTCTTTGAATGAGTACATACGAAGACGTTTTTCAGTACAACCGTCTTTGAATAGTGACATACGAAGACGATTTTCTGTGCACCCGTCTTTGAATAGGTACATACGAAGATGATTTTCTGTACAACCGTCTTTGAATAGTTACATACGAAGACAGTTTTCTGTGCACCCGTCTTTGAATAGTACATACGAAGACGGTTTTCTTTACAACCGTCTTTGAATAGTTACATACAAAGACGGTTTTCTTTGAAACCGTCTTTGAATATTTACAAACGAAGACGGTTTTTTGTACAACCGTCTTAGAATCTTAATCATTCAAATACGGTTTGTTTACAGAACCGTCTTTGAAAGTGTTGTTTGCTGTGTTTAATTAAATACCAATTTTATTTAATTTTATCTAATTTGTTACTTAAAAATTAAATTTTTTTACACACTTAAAACACGAATTTCATACAGTTAAAAACTATTCATAAAATGTATGTTCAAGTGTGAAAATACAATATTTTAAAATATACATGCATGACATAAAATGCCCATAACAAGTATGGAAACCATCATAATGAATTGATGTTTCGTATAAAAAAAATGAGGACATGAACCTCTTGTCTTAAATATGCAGTAAAATCTACAACCAATAGGGTTTCTTTTGTTCATAATGAAAACCGTGTGGTTTCTTTAGAGTTTCCTCCATCCACCAGTGTTGACAAAATTGCCTTGCTTCAGAAACGCTCATCTACACCCACAAAAAAATTAAAAATTCAAAAACTATCTTAGTGAACATTTGGAAGAAAGAACAAAAAGAAATATTCAAACACTATACTCAATATTCCATGGTTTTTAGTTACCTAGCCTTATTCTTTGTCGAACTTTCTGTCCTGGCTAGAACTCCAATTGCTGTTGAACAAGTAAAAGGAACATGTAGCCTTCACAAAATGTATCATGGGTCTTGCTCTTGAAACTCCATTTACCCAATTTACCCTGCACACACCAAATTTGATAGATAGAATAAGCATTTCATTTCAACTTAAACATGTTCTAGTGGCCAATGGTTTGTAAGTTGAATAAACAGTGAAAAAACTACTAATCATGTTCTAGTGACGATGCATAATGAGGTTACTCGTTTGTGTGAAGCAATGCTAGCATTACCCGTGAGGTTACCATGGACCAGATTCTACAAAGGCCTTCAGGTAATTATTATATACAAATCATTTTAGCTTTAGAAGCCATTAGGTGAAACAAACTTTGAAATGTTAATTTAAGCTTTCAAGTGAAAAATGCAGGCTCGAAAAAGAATAATGAACATATTGGAGAAGAATATAAGTGAAAGAAGAAGTGGAATTGCAACTCACCATGTAGATTTTCTTCAACAACTTTTAGATAATAAATTAAACGAGGATGGAGTCCCAAGCCTAACAGACAGGGAGATCAAAGATAATATCTTAACTATGATAATTGCTGGTAACGTTTATATTAGTACTACTGAACCCACCCCCACCCCCTAATATATTAAGTGCACCGGATTTTTCTATTCATGGTTAGAATATAAATATGTCCATAAAATAAAAGTTAACATTATGCATTCATGTGCTGACAGCACTGACAAATATTATCATAGTATAATAGTGAAGTAATTTGTTCCACAACATAAATCACTTAATTATTTCATTTACTGCTATTTTTTTGTTTATTGGATTTGACATACCAAACTTATATGTTTTCAATCACTAATAAGGCAAATGCATCTTATTGTGCTGCATGTTTGTTGGATTGAATATAATTGCCTTTTTCATTTACTCTCTACTTCTCAGGACTCTTTGTCTAAGCTTAAAAGTAATAATAATTTTATGATCGTGTAGATTTTTTTTTTAGTTTTATGAAAAACTACTTCTTATTAATTTTGTTTTAAAAATTAAATAGGATTAAAAACTAAAATTGAAGAGAAAATGATTTTTCAATATTTTTATTTATGAAAATCATATTTCCCTTTTCTTCTTTTATATTTTAACCAAATACAAAGAATAATGAATTTCTATTGTTTTGTCTATTTTATTCCTTCTCATCTAGGCTCATCATTAACTTTTAACTTCCTGTTTTATGTATGTTCATGAGCAGCAGTAATATTACTACCAATATAAATGACTGTACTTGCATTAGTTTACTCTAGAATGATTTTTACATGCTTGTTTAAATAACATAAATTACACTCTCATATGTTACCTATATTTGTTATTTTCATTTATACTATGTAAAAAGAAATAAAAGGTACAGCATGAGTAACTCACATTTACTGGCGCCACAATACCTAGTTTGTCCAAGTTAGTTGTCATGTCACCAAAATCCCATATCCAAGAGGCAAAGATCCTTTGTTTTTATTTTGTTTTTAGTTTTTTTTTTTACATTTTCAAAATCCCGTGTTTTTAACTAATGCTCTCATTCATTCATGTTTTTTCATCATCATATGGATTTGAGTCCCTTTTGTCTCACTTGCTGCTCTCTGATGGGGTCACGGACACCATCCTATGCAGTTTGCCAAACTCATTCTGTGTGATGAACAAGCAGATACTATCAGCATCTTCCCAAGTTACCTCCTCATAGAGTTGCCTCCACGGTGTCGTAACCCAAAAGCCTTCTTAAATTGAGAGACATGGAAAATTAGGTTGATTTAGCTGTATTGAGTGACTGCAACTTATAACTTATAAGCCACCACCACACCAAATCGAGATAATAAGGACCATAAAATAGAGTAAACAACTTCAGATTAATCCTCCTAACAACTGAAACCTCCCTACAAGGCCTGAGCTTAACATAGAGAGATGTGAAACTGAGTTTATGTGTTGGAGGCCAACATGAGAATAGTAGAAATTTGATAGTTGAAGGATGCTATGCAAGACATTGTACTAGTAGCAGCAGGGAATTGTTGACAAAAATTCTACAATGATAAGGCAGACTAAAGAAAATGTGAATGTGGAGGAGGGGGAAAAGACAGAAGATGGAGAGGGGCGGAGTCTAACAATTATTTTAGAGGGTTGGGTGATTTATGACAGGGAGAGCATTTATTATAATTTCACCATATTTCAATTTGAAATTAAGTCAACAACTCTTTATTTTAGGTTAAAATAAGAAATGACTCAATCAAAGAGGTCAAGAGCCATCCAAGCCCAATACATTATGTTATATTGACTTACAAGATGGCAGAACAAGAATAACAGATGTCTAAGAAAAAGAGAGAGATGTCATTTCAGAAAACAAAAATGCCAGATTAAATGATATATTTACTTGAAGGTATGCAAAGAACCAAAATAAAATGAAAAATCAATTAAATTGAATTTTATTTTAGTAGGATAAGATGAATTATTTCAAATAAATTTTCATAGACAGAATATGAAATGATATTCTAGATAATTAAATATACACATAAATTTATTCAGCTTAAACTAGAGAACATTGGTATAGATAGAGACATGATTTTCTAGATAATAGCTAGTATATGTGGCTATGGTCTAATGCTTTATTAAGTTGGAGATATACTCACTCCAGCATAGGCTGCTGCTCTAGGTAAGGTTGCTAGGTTTCCTGTTCCTTCTGCATACACACTAGCATCAATCAAAACAAGCTTTTCCACCTGAAAAAATGAAATGCATATAAATGACCAGATCACAACAAAATCACTTCATAGCATTTTTTTTAATTAAAAAAATCTTCACAAGATAGGTTAAATATTCAAAAATTAAATTATCGGATAGCACGTACAGCTTCTAGATAATTGACTGCAAAGTCAATGGCAACTGCAGAGCCAAGGCTTGGACCAACCAATATCATTGCCTTTTTTATGTGGGACTTCCAAAACTGGTAGATAAATCCAATTGACCCTCAACACATAGTAAAACAATAGGAAGTAAAACAAAAGAGGAGCAAAAGAAATTTGTCAATGTGTGGAGAAAACCATTTCTTCAGAAGATTGGCTGATGAACAAGTCAAAGCCTATCTCTATAAATGATTTCTTACCCCAATTCATAAAGTTTGAAAAAACAAGGATAACAATTTAACAAGTATACTTTTTAGAGTTATATACAACTTTAAATAGCCACACTGGCAATGAAGCCGACCAAAAATATCATTACAAAGCCCAGGATCCAAGATATGCATTAATTAACATTCAAGTACCTGATAAAAGTGATCACGCTTTGATACCACATCACATGAAGGAAGTTTTTCTGATGGATATAAGAGGAAAAAGAGAAAAATGCATGATTAAAATGAAGAAGGAAAGGAATGAACATAGCATAGGAGAAGTAATAAATCATACCTAGATCAAAGAAACCCCAACCTAGAATGTCAACTGCCCATGTCTCAAAACCAGCTTCCTCAAGCAACGGATATGTGTATCTCCATTCTAAACATGAGCTGAACAATGAGAAGGAGTGAAATGAAATCTAAAGGTAACTTCAGCATAAAAATGTACAAACTAATTATGTATCTTGCATGATTTGAGCATCTGTCAAAACAGTGTAGAAGGACAATTGGATTTGTCGTGTTCTGAATCAACGGCTTCACACAACTACTCATGATAGGATTTTCAGAGAACCTAACCTGATTGGGTCATATGGAATAAACAATAAGCATTTAAAAACTAGTAGAGTAGGTTGACACATATCACCAACGAGTGACCATGAATCCATGATTACCACTTATGGGATTAAAAATGTTTTTCTCAAATATTGAACAATTTTCTCAAGTGACCAAGCTCAAATAACTAGCCAAACTTTTCTGCTACTCTTGGAAATTTGGAAGATAAACTATATTTTGAAGGAAGAGAGAATTAAAGAGAGTTCTTACATGTTAGGAAGCAAAACATTGTCTAATTCGACAGGTTTAAGAAGTTAGGACTGGTTGCAAAATCTTAGGAAGCCTGGAGACCTAGCATGTGAAATAAAGACCTTCTCCAATGAAGCAATAAACTTGTCTATGCTTCATGTGTGACATAAAAGAATAAGAAATCATCTACAAACATAAAACCCCTTTTAGTTTGGTTAAGAACATAGGAGAAATATGTTTTAAGATCCCACAATTAGAAAAATCATTGCTGCTATTCAATTTAAGAGTTGGGTGATTGGGAGGGAAATAGAAACAACAACTGTCTTTAGAACCATATTAAAATGGGTAGCGGGTAGCATGTGAGGAACTAGATCAGAAAATAATAAAAATTAGAAGAATGGAAAGTCTTTATTGAAGATAACACCCTCACTACCTGAATTTGACAAGCAGGAAGTATACTGTTAGTGTCTTTGCTCATAGCATGATGAATGCTTCATCTAATTTCGTCGATTATGGATAAAATGGATGTTCTCTTACTTCAACTACCTGAAAGTCAGCACATTTTCCTCACACAATACAATGCATATATATTTTGGGGGTGGGGGGGAAGGTCAAGGAGAAGGGGGTTTGTGTACCAGAACCACACAAAAAATAACAGTAACTAATAATTTCTTGAGTAGCTGTGAAAAACCTAATCAACCTAATCAACCTGAGTAGCTGTGCATATAGAAATGTTGCATAAAGTTATTGAAAAGAGAGAGATCACAAAAAAAATTTATGTGTCTCAAATTATCAAGTTAAACATGAAATGCTGGCAGATGACCACCGAAAAAAAAATGCAAATCATCTGACCCAAGATTTAGCAGCTAAGACTTCTTCAAATTGTGTCACAACCTCTAGAGGAGAAACTTGGTCTATATCAGCTCCAACTATAACAATTGGAATATCAACACCTGAAATGCATCAAAAAAGTTATTTCTTAGAACATGAACATCACAATCACTGCTATAACAACTCCGCTTCTGATTTTTCTTTTGCTTTGTCTTTATTCAAGCATTGAACCTTCCAAAGCCAAACAAAACAATGAAGCTTGTCAACAATTATATTAAGTTTATCAAATTTTCTATTATTGATTTTGTTATTTTTCTTTTGAACAAAAAGCTGCAACATAATTTTAGTAGCATATTTTCCCTTACTAGATGGTAAGAGGCATTCCCTAAACAATGATTATGCATATTTTGGGGAAAAAATTATCTGAATATTGAAAATCCATACCCTTGATGTCATCCAGGGAGACAAATGATGGATGCAATAGCACTGCAGTTTGGGTCAGTCTGGATTTTGCAAGTTCAACCACAACCTTAGCTGAGACAAAGAACAAAATATAATACTTTAAATGTCAACTTCGCTTTCAGATTTCAAACCTTGAGTTAATTAACAAATTGCATAAATTCGTATATGTTCTTTTCTTCTCATAATATACAGTAATATGAATTGAAGGACTTTAATTATGTAACCACTTTGTTAATGGTTTAGTGGTTTAGTGGCAAGTAGAGGCTTTAAGTTATTGAGGTTGACTTAATGTTACACGACATTACCCTATAACACCTAAAGTGGAATACAATACTTGGATTGGTAGGAAATTAACAAGGGTAAAACAAAAAAGGAAATAATTCCTTCTAGGATTCTTAAAGAGACAAAGCACATTCCCAAAATAGTGCACTGGACAGATATATAAACCAATGATTCATCATTCATGAGAATGGATAGGCTTTATGCCTGGATTTCTAGCTTCATTATGACATGATTCTCATTCTCTTAAGGCACCAAGAATCAATAATTGTCCACTACACTCATGGAGTATATGGACACTTTTTGTGCTTCTAAAATCATTAAATATAGAAAGGCCTTTCGTGGTTAATAAACTTCTAAGAAATAATTTGTAGAGTTTATACAAGAAAATGTCAACACCTCGCAAGTTGATGACTTTCTTTGTCTGCCTTTTTAGTTGCTTGAAAGGCCTTGCCGAATGGAGTCAAACTTGTTTTTAGGACGAACCACGCCTATCAAGCACCCGATACAATAGAAAACTCTTGTACCTCATCTCACGGAGCTTGCAAAAACTCTTTGAACTATAAAAATTGAAATAAAAATGTAACGTTAGGTTGCCATCCAACATATGTTTTAAATAATATGGAATCGAATAAGATTGAAATAAAATTAGAAGAAGAAAAATAAATTTTAAGCTCTATTATTATAACTATTTATCTTATATAATATGCTACTGGTGTGTATTTAACTTATTGCTCCGAAAGGCTTAATGTTATTTAATCCAACTTAGTCAGTCACGGATTTTTTTATCTTGCTTGGTGTACTTTAGGAGGGGAAGTGAAAAGAAAGTGAAATGAGGAAGGAAAGAAAAAGAATAGAAACTGAAATGATTATGTAGGTTGTTTAGTAAGAAAGTTATAATTTTACTTCCTTTTGTTTGGTTATATAGAAAGCAACAGAAAAAAAATGAATATAAATGAAATTATATAAATATACTTAAATAAAATTAAATAGTTTTGTGAAATATGCATTGTATCTCAAGCTATAAAGTTAGTGGTGTAATTGGATATGTTAAGAGGCTATTATTAGCTTTGTTATTTTTTTTTTTGGAATATTCCACTACTGGTTTTTCCTTTTATTGTGGCAAACAATTGAGGTAATTACAATTACAAGTGCTTCATTAACGAGGGCACAATCACAATCATCATTTGGAAAAAAATATGCAGCAAATTAGTTTAGTGATCCATTGCATCATCGGCATGGCAACGTCCACATATATGAAAGTAAAGACTATAATATGATTGTGTGAAAATTCAAAGTATATGAGAGCCCGAATGAACAACTTAACAAAACTGATGGTCCTAGCATTTGGTTAAAAAAATTCAAGATATCCACAGTAATCGATTGAATCTTGCAGCTCCATGACTTAAGAAAAATGAAAAATCTCTAAATCACTTATAGTCTTAGGATCATTCCAGATATAATAAACTACTATAGCAATAGAGCACTAACAAAAACTTAAGCAGATAGTTTATTGTACAAGAACCCAGGAAATAACTTGTCTGAAAAAACAAACATCTACTTACTATCACTGAAATCAAATTTCTTGCTTTTTTTTATCAATCTCATCCAGAAGAAGCCTTCTTTCCTTTTGCAGCCAATCTTCCAGTTTTTCCTAGGATCAACAGTATGTAAATGCAAGAAATTGTTCAACATTTATGTAGGAGAAAGAAAATTAGTTGACAGTATGACCCAGAGCATAAGGCAAAGTAATAGAACTAAAAGCTGAAATGAATATGAACTTCCAAGTATGTATAGGAACAAGAGAGTGTCAACTGTCATGTTTAGAGGGAAAAAAACACTTTTGTGTAGGACTTGTAGACCAAGTTATGCTTGAGTGAAACTCATTCATTTTAAAATCAAAGCAATGATGAGGTAAATAGACACTACAAACCCATTAAGGGTTCAACAAAATTGATCTTCAGTTTTAAAATTCAAGTATGGGTTACATAAAGAAAATCCGGAAATAAAATTGCAACCTCGGTTCTATTATTATTATTTGGGTATGTATAGTCTAGATTTGTTTTAAAAAAACCTTAAGTCGTAATATGTAAATGTATATAATATAAAAAAGAGCAAATTACAACAATGCCCCCTGAACTTTTATCAAATTACACATAACCCCACCCTTTTGATTTTCCTACACTAACCCCTCTTTAAGTCTGAAAACATTACACTAACACGATCTATGACATGCCTTGAAAGAGGGTTTTTGATTTTCTCTTTCTCCCTCTCTTTCTGTCTCTCTCTTCTTGTTCTCTTGTGTGTGCTGGATGTGAACAGAAGGTAAGAAAATGGAAAGAGGGAATAGTTTTTGAAATAAGTGATTTAAGAAAGTGAGGAGTTTGAAAAATTATCTGCAAGCTTCCACTACTACAAAGAAAACTAATTGATGGAGCTCATGAACTCAACAAATTACCTTGCACGGCTTATCAAGTACCAAGGCCCTCAAACTAATCAAGCAAAAGTTGGCATAGGAGAGCACACAGACAAGAACATATTGACGACATTGTGTCAAAATCAAATTGATGGTTTAGAGGTACAGACCAAAAGTGGAGAGTGGATCAAATGCAAGCCCTCAAAACCAAATAGTTTCGTTTTTGTCACTGGGGACACAATCTATGTAATTAATTTCTATATAAATTCCACTTTCTCTAGAAAAATTAGAAAATTATCTTATATAAAAAAAATGTGACACTAAAAAATTTGATGATTAACGCAAAGGTTTAATAAAATGTGTTGCAGGCATGGACAAATGGGAGGGTGCATACGCCTAATCACCGAGTGATGATGAGTGGAAATGAGACAAGGTTCACTATTGGATTATTTACAGTTCCAAAACCAGGGTTCACAATAAAGGCCCCTGAGGAGCTTGTGACAGAGGAACACCTTTTGCTCTTTAAGCCCTTTGTCCAAAGAGTTCATGAAGCTTTTTCACTCTTCTGAGAGTACAAAGAATGCTCTGAAGGTTTATTGTGGAGTCTGAGATTTGATTCATGATTATACTAGTGCTCCCTCTACACAATCCCTTTTGAAATTTTCATAAAAGTGTGTAATATTTGAATAAAGTTTGCAATATAATGTGTGTATGCATATGTATGAACCTTTCTTCTCCAATTCATATGGACAGAG
>PYAF01003302.1:2122070-2147271 GCA_007407185.1 Glycine tomentella
ATAGTAATAATTAATTAGCTATGAAAATTTTATGTCTTTTATTTTATTTATTTAAGTCAGAAAGTGAAATTGCAGCAAGAAAATGCACAAGTTAAGAATTAGCTAGTGAGATGACCTGATCAAGCAAAAAGAAAGTCCAAGCACGAGGCATAGTGGAAGGGCGTGGCATAGCAGCAATCACCGCTGAAAATAGAGAGTAACCTGCACAAATACCATTTGCATGCACCAAGTACCTGCAACATCCAAAACAAAATGAACCAATATAAATATGTGGTTGTTATTGGGTTATTTCATTTTAGAAGTTTCAATATTTAAGCCTAAAATTCAACCAACAAACTAAGATTACACACAATCCCAACTCAAAAACCAATTATACATGCATGAGTGTTTCTACCATCTATTTATTTTTACCAACATTATAAGTGTACATTAACAATAGCATGTACTATGAAACTGTGTTTTGTAAATGAAGAAAATTAATACTCCATATTCCAAGATTATGATGTAAATGTAATAACATTACTTAACATTCAAAAGAAGCAGGTATAGCACAGAGACCAAAAATGTTTCAGTGTGTAAATTAATACACTTCATGGTTATGATGCAACATTTAGTGACAACAATTGGCAGAATAGAGACGAAAAATGTTTCAGTGTCTCTGATAGACTAATTTTATTTCCACTTAAAGTTTCTACCACATTTTTTTTACAACTACTTTTTTTTCATCTTCTAGTTTCTTTATCACATCATTTATTTTTATGGGTAAAGATTAGTTGCTAGTATTATTGGTTTCGCCAAAGATAGATTGCTGGTAAAAGAATTTCCTTGAAAGCATCTAATTCACTCATCTCCTCAAATGCTTCCGTCAATGTTTTCTCTGAACAATCTTTTCTTTGATTTGACCTCTTGGAGTCAGAAATTTCTTCATCCAAGACATCCACTCTAAAACACTCCCTTGGTTCCTTTGGGTTAATCTGCGTGTTTGCTGAAAAAGGTCCACTTCTATGCTCTGACAGTTGTTTTGCAAGCTGTCCAACCTGAATTTCAAGATTTTTAATGGAAGCATCAGTGTTCTTCTAATTGGTGATGGACATCTGCATAAACTGAGTTAGGGTATCGTCCATTTTTTATATTTTATCAAGCTGAACTTGTTGTTGTTGTTGTGGTGGAACCCTATTTGAAGAACCTATATAAGGGTTGTTAGAAGGACCTACAAAAGAAGAGTTAGTTGGACCATAATATGCATTATCATTTTGCTGCCTCCAACCATAAGGCTAATTTGAACCTGGATCACTTCTGTAGCCTTGATAATTTCCTTGAAAATTCTGTTCAGGTCTGGTCTGATTCTGCAAATGATGAGCCTTCTCTTCTTGACATTCACCAGGTGCTGAACAGTGGTCATTCTGTTGGTCACCGCCATAGAAATCACATCTTAGACTTTGTTGAACTTGATGAACTTGGTATGTTTTCTGTGATCCACTTTGCTAAAATTGTTGAGGTAGTTGGCCTATCTATTTTGTTAAGGCCTCTAGTTGTTGAGTCAAGAGTTTATTTTGAGCTAGAATTGCATTATGAGTATCCAGCTCCATTATACATTTCCTTTGAATCAAAGATCTATCATGGTGAGACTGGTAATCACTGGTTGCTATGGAGTCAATGATTATAATTGCCTCCTCTGGGCTCTTTGACATCATAGTACCTCCAGTTGAGGCATCAAGAATCATCTTTGTCTAAGGTCTCAAACCACTGTAGAAAATATGTAGTTGTGCAACGTCATCAAAGTTATGATTTGGGCACCTCTGCAGTAAGAATTTGAATCTCTCTCATGTTTCCTGGAGAGGTTCATCAAAACCTTGAGAAAAAGTAGCAATGGTTGATTTTGCACTTATGAATCTGGATGGAGAAAAGAATCTTGCAATGAATTTTTCCTCCACTTCTTCCCAAGTGTTGAGACTTTTGTTTGGTTGGCACTGGAGCCAAGTTTTTTCCTTACATGTCAAAGAGAATGGAAAAGCTCTAAGGTAGACAGCTTCAACATCTTTATCAGAAGTTTCCATGGTACTGCATAGTTCCATGAAGATAGACAAATGTGTGTATGGATCCTTATGATCCATACCAGCAAAAAGGTGTGAGCTAATTAGACTGAGTAATGTTGGCTTCAATTGCACAACCTTGTTACTGAAAGGAGGAATGACTACGCTGTTATAATGTTTTGGTCCTTGTTGGTAAGCATAATCACCAAGAGTCCGTCTTGGTGGTCTATTTTCTTCTCCTCCTTGATCAACCATATTATCAATTACAAGTGACTTTTTTGGTGAAGGAGAATCAATAGAAGAAGTTTCACCCGGTGGCTTATTGGCTGCTTGTTTCTTTTTCTTCCTGTTTTTCCTTTTTGCCTTGGTAATTTTCGGATCAAATAACATTTTATCTGCAGAAAATTTATCTCGCATATATAGAAAAAAGAACAAACTACAACAACCCGTAAGTACCGAGGTTAGTGAAAATAAAATATAACAAAAGAGAATTTATACAAAATCAAAAAATAAAGTAAATAACAAAAGTAAAGAAAATGTCCTACTAAACTGAAAATTCAAATCTAAAAAAGTTGAGTAAGCGATTCAAATCCCCGGCAACGGTGCCATAAACTTGTTAGACTATTGGCAAGCATTCCAATGTCGTCGCAGGTTACAAAATTTATAATAGTTCGTCTCCACAGGGATGTGAGTTACTCAGTTAGTTTAAATAAAAATAATAGTTCAATAGTTTATGTACAACAAGTATGGTCAAAGTTTGATGGTTTTACGGAAATAACGAAAATAACGTAAATAGTGGGTCAAAAATTAAGGAAATAACGAAAACTAATAAAATGAATTTAATTAATTGAAGAGAACGTAGGATTGGATTTCATCATTGATACCCTCAGTATTCAATTAATATTATCATGTATAAATCATTTTCTATCATTACTGATGCACACATTAATTCACCCCGAATCGATCCCTCGCATTCGAGAATCCTAAGGATATTTACCAAATATCGATCCCTCACATATGAAATAAATAACCCAGCATTACAATCATAATCTCGTGTTATTTGCAATCTAAACGTTATGCTCTATTCCTAGCAACGTAACATAAAGAGTAAAATCATTCAGTTCAAATCCTAAGGACACTTTCTAGTCAAGCTTAGAATCTAATTTCATGAAACTAGTGATCAAGTAAAATCAAGCATTAAGAACAGAATGAAATCACCAGAATGAGTAGAAAAGATTCATACATATATCAAATATTAAAAGAGATACATAAGGGTACAAAAGATTATATTCAATCCTTAGGAGAAACTAACCAATCATGGTGCAGAGCAAGAGATCAACATAAGACATGACGAAGGTAGTGATCTTCGGCTCGTTTCTGCAGAGTTTCCACTCCTTTTCTCTCTTCTCTCACCTCTCTCTAAGTCTTCTATGTGTTTCTCACATTCTTTGTAGAATATAGGAACACTTCACACTTAACCAAGAGGGGGGGTGAATTGGTTAGGCTTGGTAAATTAAAAAATTTCTTAGACAAAATCAGAGTTTCCCTTAGGATCTTTATCACTTTTGAAACCAAAAAACCTTATTCAATCAAATATTCAACCCAAGGTATCCAATAGCTCAAAATTTTAATTGATAAACAAAGTCATACAATCAAGATTGACCGAATATGATCAAAATAGAGATAAGAATCAATACACAAAAGATTTGTACTGGTTCACTTCAAACACTATGAAGCTACATCTAGTTTTCTTCCACTCATCACTAGAATGGAGTTCCACTATTGCAATTTTCTGTTCTTACAAGTAATTACAAAGTCTCCCTTTATCAACTCTAGATAAAGTACAGAAATCTAAAACACTATTAGATTCTTAGAGACAAACCCACTGAGAACACTACTCAGCACAACCCCTAGAGAAACCCTATCTCTAGTTTACAAGCAAGAATCCCAATTACAATAAACAAAAAAATTACATCCAAAATTAAAATGAAAATTACAGAAAGATTAAGGAGAGAAACAACCTGATGATCCAATGATTAACAATTCAAATGATGGATTAACACAGGTTGAATTAGCAAATTAAATCAGCTTCCCTTAATCTTGAATGAAATCTTGCTCAAGATTGACTCACAATCTCATGATCAATGTAGAAATAGAGCAAGCATGTAAAAATACTTTGAAACACTGAGAAAGGCTTTTAGAACTATTTTGGCTCGATGGGTATCAGTATACAACGTTACAAAATCAAGCAAAGTGATTTCCTATTTATAACAGAAAAACGTAACAACTTTAATCGATTAATACACGCCTAATAATCGATTATTTTGCTTATGTAATCGATTAATCCAAGAATGTAATCGATTAAAATGTTCATAAGCTTTTCTGAAATTTCTACAACGGGACAAATAATTGATTATTCCATCTTGTAATCGATTAAGACAGGAGATTCATTTTCTTTTCAAAATACACTATGTAATCGATTACTAACCTTGATAATCGATTAGACCAGGAAAATATATCAGTCATAGAAACAGAGTAATCGATTACTAGAAATAGTAATCGATTAAAGCAGGAGCCATAGCCTTTCTAATTACACTATGTAATCGATTACTAATCGAGGTAATCGATTAAAGCAGGGAGAGGCTATTTTCAGATAAGCCTATGTAATCGAATTGATTACTACCCATAGGTAATCGATTAAAATGTTTCAACAAGGCAGTTTTCTAAAAATCAAAGGTATCATAATCGATTAATCCGATATGTAATCGATTACAATGTTTATGAAAGTTTTTCCAAGGTAAGTGAAGAACACAATAATCGATTATTACGATGTTGTAATCGATTAAAACAGCAAGAAAACCATTTTTCCAAAAACCTTTGAAAAAGGTTTGAAACTTAACCATTTTATGAAAGCCTTGTGATTTTTATTAAACCATTTTAAGTTATTTATGAGTTAGAATGAATGCAATGCTTTAGGATCATCAGAATTGATTTTCTCTTACATTTTATCCTAATTAATCTCCAAGTTGTCCTTTGCATGTTTGAAAGCTCAAAACTTTAGACTTGAATCAATCTTTCTTATGCTTTAAGCAGCTCCCCCTGAATTCAACATTCTAGGCCTTCCAAGTTTTTTCTCCTTCATTTGCATGCCTTTTATAGGAAATGGTGTGCTGCTTATGTCCACTCGCCCAGGCAACTGATTTGGCCTATTTTCACTCATCTGGACGAGTTAAAACTTAGTTCTGAAGAATGTCACTTGCCTGAGCGACTGAATTACACATAAAATGCTCGCCTGGGCGAGTTAACTCTTAACAGTGAAGAAAGCTTTTAGCCCAGGTGAGTTCTGGGCTAATTTGGTTTCCCAGAAATGACTTTTTGCCCTTGTTGCTTGTCTTGATTACTTTTGATGCTTTGATACACTTGATACTTATTAAAATACCAATTTTGATTGGATGAATCTTCCAAAATGTAAATAACAACCTATATATATACACACAAAATATAAAACAACTAGGATTAGGGCCAGTTTATATTTGAATTTCCTGAAAGCAAAAGATAAGTGCCAGCATTATAATCTCAGAAATAACTAAAATATGACACTTATCACTTAACATGCCAACTCAAAGGCTATGTCAAGTCTATTGCAACTTATAGCATACATGAGACTACCTATCAGTTTTGAGTACTTTAACTGATCCACACTGGTCCCTTCACTAGGACTCAGTCTTTTGTTATAATCATATGGTGTTTCACTCTATTTACACTCACTGTATCCCCTGTTAGAAAGTAGTTGCTTAATATAATGAGTTTGGCTATGGTAGATAACTCGTCTTTCAAAGCTTACTTTCATACCAAGAATGGTATTAGCTATACTATAACACCCCCAAAATTTCAGAACTATAGTCAAATATTAGTCTTAGGTTATAGGAGAATTAATGGTCTATGTTCAAATTATTTAGGTGAGAGGTTAATTAGAGGCATTATAAAAATGTTTGGGAAAAAATGACCATATTGTCCTTACTGTAAATTAGAAATGACAGAAATGCCCTTGAAGTTAAAATGACAAAAATGTCCCTAGATATTTTAGTTAGATATTTTAAGGAGAAAAATTACATAAATGTCCTTGGATATTTTGGAAATGACAAGAATACCCTTAGATATTTTTGACTTGATATTTTATGGTTGAAATGACAATTATGTCCCTAGGATGAATGATGAAATTACCATAATGCCCTTCAGGCCAAAAATGACCATATATCTTTAGAGATTTTGTGAGAACTTGATGAAATCATAGAATAATTTTAAACTATCATCAAAGCCAATTTTTGGAGATCTCTAGAATTCTATTATTTCATATTATTTTAGGTGAAAGAATTCAAATTAAAATTAAACTTCTTACAAGGAATTACCATGTGAAAACCTTAATTGGAATAAGGTTTTTCTTAAGCATCCAATGGTATAAAAGGAAGGAAATTTATATCCACGTCCCTAGGTTTAAAGTTCATGAAAATGGTGTGGAATAGGCAAGAAGATTCATGAAAGCCACCTGTAGAGGTAAGCCATGTGATGAATACAAGTATTAGGACACTTGTATGGCATGGATGCAAAGAAAGCAAAAATCTTATCTTGTCTCCTTTGGCAGAACACGTGGACAGTTGTAGACATTATTTCAACAATCCCAACAGTCAAAAGTTACATATGTGGGATAGTAGTGTATCTTTAAAATTTTAAGGAGATCCAATGGTTAACAAATCCAGAATCAATATTTTACTATAACGGGTTTTCGGAAAAATTCAAGAATAAAGAAAAACACAAAAATCTCCCTAACATCTAGCCATTCCACGTAAAGGAGAGAAAATTAGTGAAGATTGCTCTCCAAGCCAAGCTAATGTACGTGTACTATCAAGAAGAATGAAGAAGTCTTGAGAAAATTCAAGAAAATGGACACTTGTATGGTTAAAAAGCTAGAAACCTTGTGATTGGACCACATAGAAAGCAAGGTTATCATTACCTAAGAGATATTTTGCATTAAAGGAATTTTAAAGCAATTCATCAACCTTATATATATAGGAAGGTGGGGACCGAAAATTAAAAGCTTTTGGAAGCAAAGTGCACGTGCAACTTCTATACCTTCCATCCTTTCCTTTTCATCCTTTCATTCTACATTCTTTTTACCTTTCATTCTCAAAAGAATAAAAGCAAACTTAAGCCTTACCACCTTGATACTTCACGTGGAAATTAGGAGTATTTGGAAGGAGGTTAGTCAAGCTTTTAAGAAGGAAGAAAGCAAGGTATGTATGGGGAAGCTTTATGATAAATATGGTTTAGATATTAATTATGCTAAGATTCTCATTTATTTCCATAAAGAATTAAGCCTTACTTACCATGTGTTCGATGAAATGCTTCTAAGAGATAAAGTTTGTGTAATGAATGATTATTTGAATGAGTGACTTGAAATTAGGTCAAGGAATGATTGTTGGAAAAAATAACTTGAATCTAGCTTAATGGGTGAATGATTAAGTAACTTAAATTTTATGTATTATGACTATATTTAAGGAAATGATTGATTTGGGTTATAGTAACATAATGGAATGTTTCATTGAAGTTTATGAGTTGATATATTGTTAAAAGTGTGCTATAAATTCTTGAGTATGTTTATCAAATTTCATGATAAAATTATGATGAAAGAATGTCTATTATGTTGAACTTTATGAAGATTGATGTTGAAAATTCTAAGTATAAGAATATGAGAATCTGAGATATAAATCTATACTGAAGAGTAAATATGAGATAAAAAGAGAATTATTCATGCATGTTTCATATGCATATGCCTGACGAGGGCTAGTCCGTGTGATTTACCTCAAGAGGAGGTGTGTCAGATAGTTAGAGGAACTGAGTACGAGCGTTCATACAATGAGGAGTCTGAGCTGGGGGGTGCTTCGGCAGTGGGAACTCACGCCACCCATGATGATCACATGTAGTATGGGTGACTTTCCTGTGCACCACTGTGACACCTTGACTGATCGTGCAAGTTCTGGACCAGTGATTGGGGCTATCTTGACTATGGTACCAATTGATGAGAATTTGAGAGAGATTCATGCATCATATAAAGAAGATGAGCATGCATCGCATGATGAGTATGTTGTATGATTATCTGTATGCTATATATACTGTGTGACTTGAACTATGTTTATCGTAAACTTACCCTATCTTTTGTGTCTGTGGTTGACACCTGCAATGACCTCAATTTATTTGGGCGAGCAGAGAAACAGTAAAAACATAGTGAGCAGATGGACTACGTGGAAGATATTGACAAATATTTTATTTGGTGATATGGATTATGTAATAAACTTAGGAAACAGTCTGTATTTTATTATTTTGGACTGCACTTGGGACTGTATTATGAACTGTATTTTATTTTGGACTTTGAAAGAATATTTGGCGACAAAGAACTCGTTTACAACATGGATGGTTAGTATTTTTTTGTATGAATTATTTTAAGTAAGAAGAAAAGAATTTTCCGTAAAATTTCTAACTAAGGGAATTCTAAAGCAAATGGAAAAGAATTTTCACTAAAAAGCAATAAAATATAATACGGTAAAACGAGGCGTTACATATACCAAGGTCTTTCATGTCAAATTCTCTAGCTAAAGTAGTTTTCACATCACTCACTATAGAATGATCGGAGCCAAGAATTAACATATCATCAACATACAAGCATATGATGACTATCTTATTTGACATGAAACGATAGTAAATGCATTTATCTGAATATCTGGACTGAAAACCATAGCTTTTTACCACCTTGTCAAACTTAAGATGCCACATCTTAGGTGTTTGTTTAAGACCATACAAAAATTTGTTCAATTTACAAACCTTTTTTCTCAAGGCCTTTCATGATATACTAATTGAAAGAAATAAACCAGATAGCCAAGAAGCTCCCTTGTCTAGGAATACCATATCCAAATGCTTTTCTTATTGTAGAAACAGATGCATCAGAAATAGGTTATGGAGGAATTCTTAAACAGAAAATATATTCAAATTCAAAAGAGCAAGTAGTCAGATATCATTTTGGTATTTGACATCCTTTTCAACAAAAATATTCTACTGTCAAGAAAGAAATATTTTCCATAGTTTTATGTTTACAAAAATTTTAAGATGATTTATTTAATAAAAAGTTTTTAATTAGAACTGATTGCAAAACATCACCTTTTGGTTTACAAAAAGATGTTAAAATTTTTTTTGTAAACATATTTTTGCCAGATGGCAAACATTATTGTAATGTTTTGATTTTGATATAAAGCATATAAAAGGAAAGGACAATTATTTACCAAATTTTTTAACCGGAGAATTTTTACATGGCTCAACATGAGCAAGAAAATAGATAATACGAAGATCAAGATGAATAAAGATCAATACAGACCCCAACTGGGAACGAATGCAGAAAAGAAATCAATATTGCCTTTGGCCCCTACTGGAACTTCCAAGATGGAAATTAGTCCTAATATAAAACCTAATGCAACTTTGAGACCAAATACTACTTTGGCAGATATTGTTAAGCATAACCCTATCCCTCAAACACCAAGACCAATAGTATCCACAAATAAATATCAGCCCCTTCAATATTTTAATATTTTGGTCGGACCCAAAGACTTTCAAAAATCCTATACTCCTTCTACCTTTAAAATAGATACTGAAAATGATCCTGATTAATTCGAAAAAGAAAATGTGATTCTTATATTAATTGTAGAAAAACCATGATTAAAAATAAATCCTATCGAATTAGCCAATAAACTTTTTCCTAACCATATTCAATATCCAATAACCCATGAACTAAAATATAGAACCTTTTATGAGTTTATACTAGTTGATACAGACTCCATAAAAATTAAACATAATAAGGATACAGAAGGAATAACCCAGTTCTCCAAGATTAAGTTTATGAATATTCTATCTGACAAAGATTGGGGAAAACCTTTATTTGTTCCTAAGAAGTTCACCAGAGTATTCAAGCCAGCATAATACAATTTTTATGATTACATGGAGGCATGGCACAAGATGTTATATTTAAGACCAAATAAACATTCTTGGTTCATCTGGTTTAAAAGAGGTATATCTTTAAAATTTCCAAAATGGTTCATTAAATGGTTTTGAGATTTTGGTCCAACCAGAAGCCTTTTCCCGGAGCCAGTAGAAGAAGTATACATATTCTTTAAAGACTAGACTACCTTTGTATAAGGATATCAATTTATATCATCTGTTGCATCCTAGGGAATTACGTGGATTATGACCTGGACGTATAACTATTCAAGATTGGATGATGTTACAGATATTTGTTTATTGTCCAAACAAGTTAAAATTAAATGGTGGAAATTTTTTTGATATTAATCTTGTAAGTAAAGAAAAAATTGTTGCTTGGGCTATAGGAAACAAAATTTCAAGACCAGAAGAGATACAAGTAGATAAAAAAGCTCCATTTTTAGCAGGAAAGAAGCAAATAATGGCGGAACTTGCTGCAACAACATCTCAAGAAGAATTCCAAGAGAGACTAATAAAGATGAAGACTTTGGGAGGACCCCCCCAACCATAATTCAATAAAAATAAAAGATGAAGGAAGTAGTACCCAGTCAAATCCTTATCTAAAACATAAGGATATGCTGGAATATTTCAATAAAGAAGATTTATCCGAATAAAAATGACAAGACCAAATAACCAATCAGATGTGTCAGCAAAAGAAGACAATAGCAATATTGTCGGCAAGGATAATTTTATTATGTAAATTATGAATGCTTTACTATTTTAAGATTCCTTTTATCTAAGATAAGTTTTTGTATAGGATAAGGCCTAGTTGTAAGTATTTTATTGGCTAGTATGAATTTTGTAATCTTATTTCTTGTAATCCAGTATATCCCTTGTGTATTATAAATATGTGTATCATGAATGAAAGAGGTATGAGTTGTTTTAAGTTCAAAACTATCTTCAAATCATTTCAGTTTTCACTATCTATTTTCTTATCATTCTTCAAGACTTGAGTAAGTTTTCTTTAAAAAAGATTATGATAAATGTTTATTATCAAGTAATTTTTTATCTTAATTTCTTCTATCATGTTGTTATCTATGAATTTCAAAATTATTTTATAATTTATCATATTAATATTTCTGATATTTCACTTATTCCATCCTTAAAGCAATATTTATCAATAATGTGTATGTCAATGTGTGTGTGTGTATATATATATATATATATATATATTTGTTAATAGGGGAACAATAAAAACTATTAGATATAATATGAATTTATATCCTCTCTCACACACACTGAATTAAATTAGTATAAAAACAATTGTACGTTTAGTCAAACATACTCATAGAAGCAACTTCCGTAGTTGATCTTTAACTTGATTATTATTGTTTAACATCCTAATACATCTTTTATTAAGATATAAAAATAAAATATGCATCTTGATTATAAAAAAATAAAAATTATTTAATATTTATTATTAGTTATCACAACAAAAATCATATATTATAAATTTATTATTGAAAAAGTACACTATAAATTACTTACTATAATCATTATAAATTTAAAATAGTATTAATTACATAATAATAAACATTCATTAAATAAAATTAATATAATTGTAATATGATATTTGGTTTAACTTTGATAATAAGATTCGAAAATTGAATAATTTCGTATAAAGTATGGAGTTTTTAAAATTTTATATTTTTGTGAGTTTTTGATTTTTTTTATATCGATTTGGCAGTTACAAATAGATTGATTTAATTTTAATCATCCTTAATATATTAGCGTAAAATATTTATCAATTTTATTTATGACAAAATTTTTCTTGCAACCGATTTTTTGTCAACTTTTTAGTCATCTTTGTTATCTTAATCAAAAAAAAATTCCATCCATCATGAACTTAGTTATATCGATCTTTTACTTTCTCTCAATTCTTTTCTTTATCTCCTCTCTATCTTTCTTGATTCTCATCTACACCTATCTACCAAAAATTCCAGTCCCAAAATTGAGGTGAACGTTCCATACATGTCTTCTCTAGCTATAGTATTTTGGGAATAAATAAATTAAAATAAAAAGACAGATAATATTGTACTAATTCAAGACAATCCTAAAGTTTTAATCATATATGAATCCTAGAATCCTTTATTCAACTATAGAAAATGGTTTTAGGTCATGTCGTATTTCTATGAAAGTGACAAATCTTAATCAATTAGTCTATGTAATCAGTGGTGAACACATAAATTTTATTGAAAGGGAATGAACATAAAAAAAAACTATATCATAAATAAAAGTACTCCGAAGATAATACAAATATAATATACAAAAAATTAAAAAAAAAATCTATTACAGAAATTAAGATCACTTCACTTGACTCTTACTCTATGTATTTTTATATTGTTAAAATCATCTATAATTGAATTCGTGCTAAAATTCAACAAATTCTTTTTCAATGTATGTAATCAAATAATCATCAAGAAATTGGTCTTCCATTCTATTTTGAAAGTCTGATCCTGATTATCTTCATAGCTAAGAAAGATCTTTCAGTAGTTGTTGGAAGAGTGTTGCGTACTCGGCAAGTGCACCGGTCGCTCAAGTAATAAAGTGATAAGAGAGTTATCGTCCCACGAGGATTGTTTGACCAATTAAATCATAAATTGTATCTCAAGGTTGGATGACAAAAGATTAAGAGAAATGTATTGTTGTGTGAAGTAAATTAAAAACTAAATATAAACGTAAAGCATTATAAATAAAATAGATAATGGTTGTACCAAACGTAAGCTAATGTAGCTAGGGAACCCACACTCCATGCTCCTAACATTCTTACATAGATTGTTTGCAACATTCATCTACACTAGCTACTCAATCATGCATCCTCATTCAATGTTAGTTAAGCCCTAATTCCTTAGTGACATTAACCCTTTAACCCTTTTCAATACCCTAATCCCTTAGTAGCATTTATTAGGTTAAGCCTTAAGTGATGCACTAGAAGATTGCAAGCCTGCATCCCTATCCCTAGGTGATGTAAAACAAGTCACCACACTTAGTTCCAAGACTAAGGCCCCAATATCCCTATTGTGAACCCTAGCTCTGAGCTCTTACCTAGAGTGATCAGGTCTAAGAAAGAGATAAAGAGATTCAAGCAAAGTGTAATAAAATAACATAGCATTAATGAACAATAACATTCAATCCATTCCAAATGAAAGTTACATTGAGTATTTGCCCTAAATACAAAAGGAAACTAGCCAAACCTAAACATGGATGACCTTGGTACAACAAAAAGAAGCATGCTTGCTGGTATGTACAAGGAAGAAGAGGAAGGGAAGAGGGAAGAACCCTCTTCCCCTCACACCCAAACCCTAGAATCAACTCCCAAGCCTTCTTTCTCTCCTTTGGTGGTGATTTCTTCAGTGTAGTAATGCCCCTTCAATGCTGAGGTTGAAGTATTTATAAGGGGAGGGTGAAAACTCACTTCTACCCCTTAACAGCTTTAAAACTCTGCAACTGTCGAGCTCTGGCGCCTGGGGCGCCAAAATCCAAAGACTAGCTGCCTTGGTCTTCAAATCTCACACTCGGAGCGTGAAATTCACGCCTGGGGCATGGAATTCCAGGGGAACTTGCAATTGGAGATAGCCTCCCACGCTGGTAGCGTGGGTTCCGCGCTGATGGCGTGGCAACCTTCTTCTCTGCATAATTCCTTAGCTAATTCACCTGCTAATCATTCAATCTTGACCAAAATACCTCATTGAAGCTCATAAATTACATTCACACCAATTGGAAGCTATTTATCATATAAAATGATGCATTTAACAATCTAATTGCGCTTGGAAACATCATGTGGTAGGCACATATCAAAGAGTGAGTACAAGTCTAATCACTCTATCAATAAGAGGGTAAATGATGGACTTTCCATTTCTTGCTAGCCCTTGACATAATTCAGATGTAGTTGATAAATTAATCAAATTTGGATGTTTAGGAATGTCAAGCTCAAAATGTTGTAACTCCATCTTCAAATGCAATTTTTCCTGTTATGTGAAATCTCTAGAATAAAATTTATCAACAAGTTTGCAAATATTATCACTGTTAAATGACTTGTATCTGTTTTTTGGATCTAAATTCATGCTTAAAGCAAAAAATAGTCTCAAACTCCTAATATTTCAGCATCGTTGACAATTTCAGGCTATTGAATAGTAAAAAAATAATAAAGAACCACTTGTAAATAATAGTTTTTTATTTTTAACAAAAATGGGCTAGGCCCCACATGGTAGAGGGTGTGTGTGTAAAAAAGGAGGTATAAACAATAAATTATGTTTTTTTTATATTTCGTTTTAGATTTAACAAAACGGGCTTAGCCCAACATGGTAGGGGTGCATGTGTAAAAACAAGGGACGCAAATAGCAGCTTATTTTATTTTAGAAGAGTAACAACCACAACGAGAAAGAGGAGAAGAAAAAAAAAGAGGGAAAAAGAAATGAATGAAGGGGTATCTGAAATCCTTCTCTTTCATTGGTTGCATTACCAAATGATACAACTTTTTTGACGTCTTCTCTTCTCTTAGAATTTGTATCTCCTATTTCTCCTATGTGTGTGTGTTCTGTGTCAGACCTCTCCATTTTATAGTGTTTTTTCTCCCTTTTCCTTTTTATTTTTTTCCTTTTTTTTTTGGTTTTATCATCTTCATTTCATTTTTTCTATTATCTCTCTTTCCCTTTTTATTTTTATTACATTTTCTTTCCTCTTTTTTTATATTTTTTTCCTCTTTTATGTTTTCTTTCATTTTTATTGTTTTAATATTTTTTTTCTTTTTCTTTTCTTTTTTTACTAAGTTTTATTTAATTTTTTTTCTCTTTCACCTTTCATCTTTTTTTAATATTTTTTCTTTCATTTTCATTTTTTATTAATTTCTTTTAAAAATATATTTTTTTTGGTTTTCAAATTTTTAAATTTTAGAGGAACGGTGACGCACCCTAGCTTCCCTAATTCCGCCTCTACACGTAACACAATTAATAATGTATACTAAAAAAAAAAAAAAAACATGCATTCTTTCTACTGCATATCCATGTCTGCCCACCATGCTCACACCTCAACCCCTAAAAGTTAATGTTTTTATTTGTCATTTCTTTATCATAGACTCGCAATCTGTTATGTGGATTGGTACGTATTGGTCATGTGGACGAAAATCAATCCCTAGACATAGTGGAATGGCATGGATATGCTTAATGCTAACTTGTTATACGTACATCATGCCTTGGATCACAGCGAGATGTTCAACCACGACATAAATTAATTAATTTTCTTCCGCAATTTAGGTATGTCGCCCATTCTGAAAATGTTACATCTACCCATATAATTGGTGGAGTACTCTATCACTTTTCTTTGAAGAACTAAAGAATTTCTCTTTGGGAAGAATAAAATGATGCGCTTCTCAATGAATAATTGTGTGGCTTCAAAAATTCCAAATTCTTCCATAGATCTACCATAAGTAGAGTATGAAGAAATACATTTGATATTCTTCGAGGTATTTGGGTGTCTTCTCTTGAAGATCTCATGAACATGGTCACTAATTTTTATAGTTACTACTTAATAATATATATATATATATATATATATATTCATAATACGGGTGAGTTAGTTTTTATGTATGTTTCAAATTCATTAGTGTGTAGTTCAACAACAAAAAAACCGTTAGTGTATATAATTTGAATGAAATACTATCACACTATTGTACATATTTTAAAATCACACGTTTTCTTAGCTTAAAAGCAATTAGCTGAAAGAATAAATTACATTATACTATCTAAGTTTCGGATAAGCTATGAAATTATTCATGAGTCGGTAGTGCTTAACTACCCTTAAAATTACCCATCCTTCTCTAATTGTGTGTCGTATATATAAGAATAAAATTCAGGTTTTTGCTTACAGGTTCAGTGTATTCCTACTTGAACCACACCCTGTTAGCATTTGAAAAGATTCAAAATGATTAGAGTTTGTTTAATTACTATTTTTTATAAATAAATATTAATTGTTAATTAGTTTGTTATTTTTTTTAAGGATCGAATTTGTGACCTTTTTTCTTTTTTCCTTTCTATCTTAACTATCTAATCAATTTTATATTCTTTGTTCAATTACTATTTTTATAAATAGTTTTCATTTTTAAATATTAAAAAAACTGGAAAAAAAATCGTTTAACCTCCACCTCTGTAAAGAAGCAGTAAAGGAACAACCTCCACCTCCCACGTACCTCGTAGCACATTCCAACATATTTATCTGCAACGTAAATTAACAAATGAATCAAATATAAAAAATGCATCAAAGCCCCTAAAACAAGAAACTGCATTAGAATCTCTCCTAATAAGCTACTGCATTAGAATGGTGGTGTGTAATATTAGAGGAAGTATGGAGTTTTATGTCATATTGACAAAAATCAAGGTAAGAGAGTGTAAATTAATCACGAATAAAATTATCTTATTAATTAAGTTGATACAAATGGGGTTGGAGTGTAATATTTAAATACAGGTTTGTAGTTTGATGTCATTTAAATAAATCTCGAGGTAACAAAATGTAATTTATTATAATCTAAATATAGAATTGATATTTTGGACAATTGATTTTAAAACTTTTGTGTATATAATAAAAAAAATACTATCAAATTGTTCTACAAGCTTCAAAATCACATTTTTAGCTTAAATTGATTACCCAAAATGTAATTATAAAATGAATAGCATTAATGTAAGATATTGCATATTGTTAGTATTTGTTAATATATAAGACTAAAGTGAAAAATAAAATCAAAAGATAAGTTATTTTTAAGAAAAAAAACAAAAGTTTCTCTAAATAAAAGATAAAATAAAAGTTTAATGTGAAATTTAATTTAACATGTAAAAGTGTGTAAGGAATCACTCTCAAAAAACATTTAAGTGTGTATACTCGTCTATTACTTTTTTTTACCAATCAAAAAGTACAGTTTATTCTCTAAAGCGCATCAGCTAATAATTTTAGAGAAGTTAAATCCATTTATGATAGCTGAACTTGAATTTAATAAAAGAGGTTCTCTGACCTTCGTGTAACATAAATAATTACAATTTGAATTTTTTAAGAGACGTCTCACAATAAAAATCATCTCTAAAGGAGGATAACTCGGGGGAGGAAATGAAGTTTGGGAGAAGATATACATGCATGTTTAAAAGAAATAATATATAGACTATTGAAAATATAAAGCAACATTTAATTATGTAATAACAATAACGCCGAATGTTTTAAAATATTAGCTAATTAATTAAAAAAAGAGAAATTATATTAAAAGTGATGATAAGATTATATTGAAAATGGTGACTTGATAATATTATCACCGTTTTGTGGTGTATGAAATGTGGTATTTAATTAACGTGGGAATTGAGATATGATAATTGTATCAGGATTCTTCATCAACCAATGCAAATCGTCCTGATTAAATCAAAACATTGATAGCCGAAAATCGAAAACAATTAAAAAATTTTGATTGAATCGATTTTCGATTTGAAGGATGAAAATCAATCGAGTCCAAACTGATTCAATTATATACCTTATCTTATCTTTTATTGATTTGGACCTATTTCTCATCATAGTCCAAAAATCAAAACTCTAATACATTACTTTTTATTTTGTGCAATAAATATATTTTTTCAATAAAAATTAAAAAATAATGTTTATTTTTATTCAATAAATATATTTATTTATACTAGATACTCTTTATTTAGAAAAAATAAATCTTATAAATTTTATTTTTATATTTTTACAAAATTAAAAATCGAATCAATTCAAATCAAAAAAAATTAAATTAAATTAAATTAAATTTTAAAAAAAATCAAATCAAATAAATGATCAAATAATCAAATAAAAAAATTAAATTAAATAATTTTTTTACTTCAAAACTAATCAATCCAAACCGCCAACATCTGCATTTGCATTGCCCATAACACAAGTTCCCAACAAGAAGAAGAATGCGTGTCTGGGTGAAGAAAAAGGGAAGACAGAAAGGGATGAAGTGGGACCCATCTTGTTTGCCCTTAAAAGATGGATAGTTACCACGCCTTCGACCTTATCCATACCCCTTACCAAGGTCACGCTCCACGCGCTCCTCCTCGCGTTCCTCTCACCCTCCCTCTCACAATTATTTTCCTTTTGCTAATATTTGATATCCAATTTCCTATTTTACCTGTTAAAAGTTAGAGATGATTACTTTAGTAACACTTTAATATGTTTTGTTATCCATTAATCTATGGTCAATATCTATAAAGTATAAACGAAGATTTTACATATGTTTTATTCTTTTATAACTTTCTACTACTAATAAAATTTTGCAGTTGATTTTAATTTTTTTAATTATTTTTAAGATTTAATATTTTCGAACTGTTATTGAACATGGTTGAACCCAAGAGAAAAGAGTTAGAGAAAATGTTTAGAACTCAAAATAGAAATCATCAACATAAGAAAAAAAAACTATACAAGAATGACAGTGAGATTCATATAGTTAGTCAATCAGAAACAATTAATTTTCTAACTGGTGTAATTAATATTTTACATATCTAATACAAAGACTCATTATTATCTTTGAATTTCCATCCAAAACTTTCATTTTTATTTTCAAAATTTCTAATATCAGTATTAATGATTTAAAATTAGTTGAAATATGTCAAAAAAAAAATCGTCATTGTATCATGTCGACAAATCGTCAATAGCTTTGACTCTTTTGAATTTTTGACACAATATTCAACGGTAATATTATTTTAAAATAAAAAAAATGCGAAGACAATTTGGTGGACTAAAATAGAATATGAAGAAGTCAAGCAACGCGCTATAAAGAGACGTGTTTTTAGAATAGACAATAAAGGTTATACCATATTTTGGCTAGGTAGAAGGAGGATGATACATACATGATAGAGGGGACAAAAGAAATCATATTTGGATAAAGCCGAATCTTACTTTTTCTTTCCAAAGAGAAATAAATATTAACAATAAACAATAAAAAACAATTGGATAAAAGTGGAAAAGATCCTTTAATCTTATCCGCCACCTTAGCACTTTCCTTATAAATCATCTCTAAGATCTTTCAAACCTTCCATTCCATTTATAGCTCTCACAAGCCAAGAAAAAAAGAAGAAGGTCGTATGTATGAATTTATGGGTTCTTATTAATCATAAAGTGATAAGTCAAATATAAATATTGTTTTCGTGTGGTGGTTTGATCAACAACACTCAGAAGGGTATCTCAAAAACACAACAAGATTGGAGATTATGGAACTAGCACAAAAGAAAGGATTAATGGTTCATCATGAGTACGATGATCTTGTTGGTTCTTTTTCTTCTTTCTCAACATCTTCTTCTGTTTCTGGAATTTCAAGTGGGTCATCGTTGGAATCTTATTCTCTTGAAGAAGTAACATCCCCTGCCTCTTCTTCTCCATCATCATCAGTTGATGATCAACTTGTAGTTGTTGCTGATCCATTGAGTGACATGTCTTCTCTCTTTCAACAACTTCCCATCAAGTAAGTTTCTTAATTTCTCCCACCAAGTTTGTTTCTTCTTTCATTTTCTTCCTTCTTTGTTTTTCCATATACTCTCAAATTAGTCCATACTTACCAACAAGAAATTGGTTCGAATAATAATAGGTTTAAGTTTCTTAAATAAGTGGTTAAGTGTTTAGACCTGAAATAAGTTATGGGACAATTTTTTTTTATTGGACATAATTTTGTTAGAAATCTTAATTAAAGATATTTAAACCCATGACTTATTCCTTCTTTCTTCCCCCTCCAATCACTAAGTCAGAGTTATAAGACAGCTTACCTTTAAGTGTATTCAGATCTCAGAAAAAATTAGCAATTATGAACACATTTCTTATAATCATATGCATATAAAAAAAAATAGTCCAAAGTTACAACCATTTAGGTCACTTTGTTTTTAAAAACGTTGGGTGTTTTTGTTTGTTTGTGAAATGTGAAATTGCTAAAGTTTGTGTCTTGTGATAATTGTGTAGGAGGGGGCTATCAAAATTCTACCAGGGAAAGTCACAATCTTTTACTTCACTAACAAATGTGAGGAGCTTGGAAGATCTTGCAAAGCCAGAGAACCCTTACAACAAAAGATTGAAGTCTTGCAAGAGCTATGCAGGAGGGTTGGCAGAGAGCCATTCAACAAGGGTTGTTTCTAAGAGGGGAATGATGCATTCAACAAGTTCAAGAGGTTCATGTTCTTCATTGAGAAGGGGCAATGTCACTAACTTCATGGGTAGTAATAGTAGGCCACCAATTCCTTCTCATAGATCTACCAGCACTAACACCATCCCTAATCAAACTGTGTTGTTTGCTTAAAAGGGATTCTGTGATGTTTATGTTTTTTTGTTCAACTAAGGTTTTGTTTTTGACTTTAGCGGGGAATCATGAGATGATGTGTAGATTAAGTAGTTTCATTCGAGGAGAATTGTTGGAGATTGGAGGGAAAAAATGTACTTTGGGTACACCTAATCTGATTTTTTCTTTCTTTTTTAAATGGAAATGCCATTCACATGGGCAATTTTGATTCACAATTTTAATGCCATTTGAGTTAATTTTTCGGACAACTTCTTCACCCAGAATGTAATCAGAGGTTGTTGATCTTCTTAAAACTTCAAAAAGAACTCAAATATCATTACTTAATGATAATCATAGGCTAGATCAAGTTATGTGTTGCCTAAATTGAGTGTGATTATTTTATAATTCTTCGGTCTTTATCTGACATGCCTGACTTAGCTAATGTTTGATTTCTTAATCTGTTTAGATAGGTTTTTTTTTTTAATCAAGATTTTAAATAAGTTTATACGGTTCGTTTTTAAACAGAAAAATAAAGTATGAGTTAATAGGTCTGTTATTGAGAAAAATTAATAAATTTATGAACTAACGATTTTATAATCAGACAAATAAATTCATAGATTTGCAGATTTATCAAATTAACATGGTTAAAACTAAAATATATTATTTTATAGATATTAAAATTTGTTTAAATACGAAGTTTAATACTTCAGCAGTTAACATAACGCTATAACATTATATATTATAATCAATATTTTAATTTAAATAATATTATTTATAAATTCATCAGTCTATAAAGTTTAATAGACTTTTCTAAAACCTTACGGCTTAACTTACTTTATAAAGTTTATATTGAGATAAAGAATGGAAATGTATTTTTGAAAATTCAGGGTCCATTTATTTAAACTTATTTATTAAAAAATTAGTAAAACAAACAATTTTATTTTACTTTTTTGGTAGAAAAAAAGTGTTTTTAAAAAAAATAAAAAAATAGAAAAATAGTTTAAATATTTTAAACAAACAAACCCTTAATTGCACATTCCCAAATTTCAAGAGCAAAATAAAGAAGGGAGCATTTAATATTTAGAAATTAAAAAAAGAAACACTTTTGAGCTCTCTCAATTTTCATTTAAGCATTTGTGGGGGTGGGTTTTTTTTTGGGGGGGGGGGGGGGGGGTTACAAAATAAATCAGGCCTTAAACTTTTAACAGGTGGTTTGACATATTTTCTTCCCTAATTATCAATATTAATCCTACCTAATTTAAAGTTAACAGTGATGGATTATAATTTTATAAATTAAACTTTAATTTAATTTGGAACGAGTTTGATTTATATTTCAAATTGTTAAAACCTAGCTTAGAATTTAAAATTCTTTGAAAAATTATAATATTTTTTAGTTTAATATCATTTTATCTCTAGATTTTTCTTAAAAAAAATTTGGTCCTAACAGGGATGGACCCAGACTTTGATGTTTGCGGGGGCCAATTTCATATAACAAATATATAAAAAAAAAAATTCTTTCAAAACATTCAATATAAGAAGATGAAGAACAGCAGGAAAAGGAGTTCTTATTATGGCATTGAATTTTTAATTTGTCAAGGTTCTACTCCAGTTTCTATCAATTGTATATTCTGATTCTCTCTATTTAAGATTTCGTGAGTGCCCAATTTTTGCTTTTGTTTAGCCCAACATTGATGGGGGTTTCATTTGGGCCATGAGATGGATAATAACTTCTTTGGCGATTACTATTTCCACTCTTCCTTTTTGCTAATGTACTCTCCTTTTAAATTTGTTTACCGAAAAAACCCTCTTACAGGAAAACAAATTCTGGAATTTATTTACACTCCTCTCTTTCTGGAAGGCAATTCTATGTACACTTCCATCAAAAGCAAATACATATATGACTGCGGTTGCAAAGCATGGAAAGGAAGAACTTCCTTGCATGTGCGGATCACCACATGCTTCCGTTTAAACTCTAAAGTTATTAAAAATAATTTATTTATCAAAGAATTAAATAAACTTTCCAATATATAAAAATAATTTGAAATTAACTAATATGACTTCCGAACATAACATAAATAGTATCACAAATAGTTATTATTAAAATATATATTATGTGATTTTCAAAAAAAAGTCAAATGACTTAATAACAAAAGTTATAAATATAATTTAATTAACCACAAATACTATTATTTTAAAAAAAAAGTATAATAAATAACTACTTTTTATTAAAAAAATAAACTTGTATTCTTTTAAAATATTATTCCCTTACATTCTTATTAAAAGTATATAGTCATATTTTTTGGTTTAACATGTTATATATTATAGTTATGAAGTATGCACAGCAGAAAAAAAAAAAAAAGAAATATTTAAATTTTATTTATGACTAATTTTTACTTGAATACCTAGTTTATCAATTTAGTGAGAATTTTCTTTTACAAGACACAAATCTAAAATTTTGTTTAGAAAATATGAGTTGATTTACACTCAAATTAACAATATGTTTATAACTTTTTTAAAGAAAAAAGTGAAGGCGTGATTAATTTAATTAATTAGTTCATTTATATGGTTTTAATTTTAAAAGCTAAGTTGGGATTGTTGAATGATAGTTCAATTAGTACGCGATGATGTAAGTTAATATCTCTTCTTTTTTATTTGTTTAGTAGTTATAGTCTGTGGTGGATATTGAATGGATCAGACAAGAAAATACATAATTTGTTAACCTAATTCTTGCACATGGATCACCTGTTTTTATTTGGTGATATTGAGTTGGATGCTAAACCAAATTTGATAGTGCAATATAATAAGTTTAAAATTATTAAGGGTGTTTGCGGTCTGGATTGGATCGGTTTTGAAGCAAAAAATCATCCTATCCAATTCTTTCGGTTTGGTCATTTGATCATCTATTTGGTTTGAAATTTTTTTAAATCTGATCCAATCCAATCCAATCCAATTTTTTTCGGTTTGGATTGGATCGGTTTTCAATTTTTTAAAAAGTCTAAAAATAAAACTTATGAGACTTATTTTTATCAAAATAAGGAGTATCTACCATAAACAAACACATTCATTGGACAAAAACAAACATTATTTTCTAATTTTCATTAGATAAACACGTTTATTGGACAAAATAAGAAGCAATGTATTGGGTTTTTAGTTTTTGAGCTATGATGGGAAATAAGCCCAAGTAGATAAAGGGTAAGGTATGGTTTATAATTGGATCGGTTCGGATTAGATCGGTTTTCACCAGTCAATCCGAAAACCAATCCAATCCAATGAAAATTTTTGATTTTTTTTCGGTTTTCGATTATTTCGATTTTTCGGTTCGATCACCGCGGTTTGAATCAGTTTGGATTGGTTGATGAACACCCCTAAAAATTACTATAAAACAAATCAATTTGTCCCTAGTTATCATGATTAGTTCTTTGCCCTCTAGGTTGCAGGGGTAATCATGAGTGGACCTTAACTAATTATAAAATTAATTATAGGTTAGATATATAGTTACGTTATAATTGTGTTTAATTGGAATCAATCTTATATAAATTGATTTAAATATAAAGTTTTGATATTTTCAACATAATTAAATCAGGGTGAATTCAATCATCATAAATAATTATTTTTTGAATAATATTTTAATAAAAATCATATTAATTTGATTATCTTTAGAATTTTTATATAGATTGCATCTTTTAGTAGAATTTGTTTAAAGTTAAGTATGTTTTTAATCTTTATAAATGTGACTATATTTGTATTTAATTAATCTTCCAATTTTTTTAGGATTTTGTGTTCATATATTTTTAAGATTTTAAAATTAATAGATGATAATAACTAAAATGACACGTATCTAATCACGTAACGTCAATAACTTTATATGTCTAAATTCATGCTTATTTTCTAGTGAATGAATAATTTTAATGAAGAAGAAAAGCCTCTAAAAAAGATAATACAAGCATTATCAGTCCTTAAGGCATGACAAATTATATGAACTAATGTTTGTTACATTAATAGTAAATAATGAGAGAGATATAAGGGGGAGGAAAGAGGAGAAAGATCACACGTTTAATCTATTTTATTAATAAAAATTAATCATTAACATTTGTTGATAAAAAAATAATAATAAATAATGATATGAATTATTATAAAATATTAAAACTTATGAATTTTTTAGAAGAAAAAACTTATGAGTCAAAGCTAACAAAAAAAGAGAGCTTGAAAACTAAGTTTATCTATATTCACAAAGAATAAAAACGTATTTTATCCCATTTATCTGTAACATATATATACAAAATGTCAACGTTATCATGGATTCATTAAAGAAAAAATCATCATGGTTTGACAAACACTAATCTTATTCTTCATTATAAAAATTTATAAGATTCGTTAGTTAATCAGTCACACACATGGATAAGATATGTGCAATGAAAGATATAGAGGTGTATTATCGAAAAAGAAAGAAGAAAATATAGTGGCGTATTTCTTAGGGTTAATTTAAATAAGTTTAAAAAAACTTTTTTCCAAACAAATATTTAAGAATGGTTGAAGAAAAAGTGTATTTAAATGTAAACTGTCTATGGTTTTAATTTAAAATTAATGATCTAATCTTTCAAACAATTTCTTGAATGTAAAATTCAACCAAAAAATTGTGTTAAAAAGGCTAGCTCAAAAGCAATGTTTAGTTGGCTAAACAAATAATATTAAACAAAATATAATTTAGAAGATTACAATTATATGGCTAATAAGACATTTTAATTAGTTTTTATCTCTTTTAATAACATTTCAACATTATATTTTGTCTCTATTATTTTTTAAATAATTTTATATTAGATTA
>PYAF01003302.1:2158685-2176852 GCA_007407185.1 Glycine tomentella
TTTACTTAACTTGTATTTTAGTTCGTATACTATATAGGATAAACTTTTATTTTTATGCATTTAAAATTTAAATGAATGAAATTTTAAATATATAAATTATTATAATTTAAATTTTCAACAAATAATTTTAACAGTTGATAAATTATTTAAAGAAATATTAAAATTTAATTTATGTATAAAAAAATAAAGTGTATGTTTGTTAAACTATTTCAACTAATTTATAATAAATAAATGCATATTATATTAAATTAATCTTTACAACCATATAAACGTCATTTTAATCTTTAAGAAAATAAACAAATCCCAGATATTTGAACTTTCATCTTAGGAACTGAAATAACCATTAATTAAAAATGTCTATAATTAAGAGAAGTAACATTTAATAATTCAAAGGATCAAAATAGGAAATCTCACACGTTTAGTAGATAAGATACCTAACATTTGATGACGAACCGATTCCACTATTCCTTGACGAAGAGAAAAAGGGTTTATAAATAGATCCACTTATTACTTAAAATATAATAATTCGTTATTAAACATTAAATTAATCGCGAAAAAGGGTTCCGTGGGGTATAAATAAGAGTGTTTTGGGAAGAAGAGACTCTGCAATCATCATCATTGTTGGCTATTCATTCGTTCGTGTTCCTCAGGAGAGAGAGAGAGAGAGAGAGTGTGTGCGTGTGATTCGGATTCGAATTCGAATTAGGCTTTTTCGCATCATAATCGAATTTTTCTCATATGCAAGGAAGGTTCTCCTTCTCCGATTTGAATTTGATTGAACGAGTAGTGTTAAGATTATGATATTTTTCGAGAAGCTTCGTTTCTCTCCTCACCTGAGCCGCTTCATTGCCGGCATCCTCCTGTTAATCTTCTGCAATTCATTCCAGTTAGTCTCTAATTTCCCCATTCCTATACAGCCTTAGATTCAACGTCGATCGCTACACTCTTCTCTCCCATTCGTACGACTCCATATTCGATATTCGTTTATTTGATTCACTCCATCTCTCTCTCGCTTCGATTCGTTGGTGATTGTTGCCTGGACAATTAAACATGGAACCTAATCAGCTCTTCTCCACGCATTTCCGCGATGGTTAGTGTTTTCAGCTCCTTCGTTTTTCATCTCATGCAATCTAGTTTTATTGTTTTATATTCATTAAGCTTTGATTTTTAACTGTGCTGAATGATGTGGAAGATCCATGCAGCTGATCTCATCTAGTGGATAAGCCATAATTGTTGTTGTTTTTATTTATTTATTTGATTTCCAATTTTATGAATAGATGTAGTATTTTTTGTTTTTTCGGATTTATTAGGTACTTGTTTTTTTTTTTTTTCATTATTATTGGTTGATTTTTGTTTTTAATTTTTTTTTTTTTATATTCATTTTTTCGGTTGGACAAAATTTAGATATGGTTCCAGGGGTGCTTTTGATGTTGTTCTCTTATAAGAATTAGAATTCTAATCGAGGTGAAACTCCAGTTCTGAGTGGAAAACACTTGGAAGTTGGAACTGCATATAAGTTTTGTGCTTTTCAATTTTATGAATAGGTGCAATATTTTTTATAGATGGATTTTTCTATGTTGATGTTGAGGGATTTGATAGTTTGTTTGTGTTAAAAAAGATCTGTGATGTTATGTATGAATAATGGCCTTTTTATATGATCATTGTCATGCCTATGATTGCAATCCTGGCGGGAAGGCCTGTCTCTAAAGTGGTTTTGAAATAATTAAGGTCTTAATCAACTACAAAGTAGATTGTTACTGCATAACTAGTCCATTTGTGAGTAATTGAGCAGGATGATATATGGATCTTTGTGGCCTTCTAATATTTTTTTTTTTTTTGTGACAAATGCTTTTGATTGGTTTAAGCATATTTTAAAATGGTCTGATTCCTGTTTTGGGGGTAACTCATGAAGATATCTAAGGAGTGTTTTTATCTACAATATATATTATTATATAATGGAATGGAATTGTTTGCGAGATTTGCAACTTTTGGGTCTTTTCAGGATTTTGTGTGTAGATATATATAAGGAAAATCATTGTACTATGTTTAGTTCATTCTTGTGGCTGTAATCTTGTATATTGAGAAACATGATGAGAGAGTGTTGCTTTATGTGGTTTTTTAGTTCATTCTCATGGTTGTAATATTTTATATTTAAAAATAGGAAAGATGTTTTCTGGTTCATTCTCATTATGCATAAGGATTTTTCCCCTTCTGATTTTTGTGTCCAATGATCAGGTACTATTGCCTCATGCATTGAGGGCCAACACAGAGGAGCTATCCCTTCTGTTATTGTGATTGGTGCTGGAATATCTGGACTTGCTGCAGCACGAAGTCTCCACGATGCATCTTTTAAGGTGTCATATTATTATGATCAACTTATCCTTTATTTATTTTTTCTATTTTCGTTAATTAGGTGACCTTAAATATCTTTTCATGCTTTTGCTTATTTCATTATTTGATTAGGTGACTGTACTGGAGTCACGAGATAGGGTTGGTGGTCGCATTCATACTGACTTCTCATTTGGTTGTCCAGTTGACATGGGAGCCTCATGGTAAGTTCAATTTGTTCTACTGAAATTTTATTTGTTGTGACATGATTTTGTTGATGAAAGATGAACAGAATTTCATGCACTGTCTTTTCATGATTTTCTACTTGCCTTTAATGTGGTGTCCTTTGTTTTTATTCCATACTTCTGGGTTTGGTATCGTTTCGAAGTTCAAACAGGGACATACCCCTCGATACTTAGGTAGACCACAATGATTATGAATTTGGTTAACTGAATTTTAAGCTAAAATCAATCCTTTCTATTAGCATAAAGTTCTGCTCGCATTTTGTTGTTATAGAACACCATATCCAGCCTAGCTCATATTGCCCAAAGAAGTGTAACCCATAGCTCATAGGGAATAGGGACTTTATTTGTTGATAGAGTACTGGTTTGATGGCTCCCTGTATGCCGCTTGTGTTTATTTTTGCATATCTTGTTTTTTATTTGCTTTGTTTTTTCAAATCCTTGCCAAAGCTTTCAACATTTTAAAATTAACTGTCATCTCCAGTTGTGGATGGTTGCTCAAAATGCAGTTATTTGCTTGGTTCTTAGAACATAGTGGCTTCTCTCTTTTTTCTTCTGACACTATTGAGGCTGAAGATTCAGTATGAAGTTAGGAATGTAATATGGTCATTACCACTTTCATTTATTGACTTTTTTGTTTGAATATTTATTTTTAACTTTCTATTCTTCTTCTAACAAGTTAGCTGTTCTTCATATGCTGGAAGAGAGTTGTGTAATACATAATACTTGTTGATGACTTTTTAATACTATTAGTTCTTTCTTGATTATCTTTTCAGGCTACATGGAGTTTGTAATGAGAATTCATTGGCTCCATTGATTCGTGGCCTGGGGCTTTCATTATATCGTACTAGTGGTGACAACTCTGTCTTATATGACCATGATTTGGAAAGGTAATAATCCATCATTTATGCATTTCCATTGAGATTGATGCATTCAATGGATTATGATGCAATCTTTTAGAAATATATTTTTATAATATTTAAACTAACCTACATGATTAGTTGCAAGTTTACCAAAATGGTCACTCTGTAGGCCTTAACCTTTTCTCTATACATGGAGTGCTTATAAATCACCAATGTTGAAAGTAATTTATTGTTGGAAAAAAAGATGAATGTATTACAGAGATGAATACCTGCAGAGCTAAGCTTCTGACCCACTACTAACTGGAATCTCCCAAAAAGTGACTCCTTCCACTCTCCCCACTCCTTCTCCCTCCCTAAAAGGAATTACAAATGAGTGTAACTAACTCAAACCTCAATTTCTCTTTAAGTCCTCATGCTCGTATTATTTTTTATTTCTTCTGCTGCATCTTCCAAAGTCGTGGCCATAACTAATTTGAACTGGGCTAGGTAATTTGTGAAACCTGACTTTGTCTCATGAAAATGAAGTATTAATTTACATATATGATTTACTGTTGTGTTTGAACAATAAAATATTTGGGTGTTTTGCAATTCTACTAATAGTGTTTTATATAGAAACTGCATTTTTGGTTTTCCAGTTATATGCTTTTTAACATCGATGGTAAGCAAGTTCCACAACAGATGGTCATTGAAGTTGGAGACACCTTTAAGAAAATTCTGGAAGAGGTAAGACCTTTTCACTTTGCAGCATATGATGTGGTATTTTTCAATCATAAATGCAATTCTGATTATCTTGATCTTGAATCTAATAACCTGATGACTACAGACCGGGAAAGTGAGGGATGAGCATACCGAGGACATTTCAGTTTCCCAAGCTATTTCAATTGTGCTAGATAGGCACCCAGAACTAAGGTATTTAATTGAGAAGACAATATTATGTGCAAACTTTGAGGCCTTAAGTTCCAATATAGTGTTGTAATTGACAAAGTTTTTCTGCAGGCAACAAGGACTTGCCCATGAAGTGCTACAATGGTTTATATGCAGAATGGAAGCTTGGTTTGCTGCTGATGCAGATATGATTTCACTGAAAACCTGGGATCAGGCAAGTGCCAATCTAGGTTGAAGGATATATCCTTTTGCCTCTAAACTACAACAAATGCTTTCGTGTTTTATACATGATTTCATTCATAAACCTTAATTTGCCACCATTTCCATGGGTTATTGTTGATATAAATGATGAAATCATGGGATGAGTATTGTAAACAAAAATCTACAAATTGCTAACTTATATAAAAAGGTCAATGTATTGTTTCATTTTGACTATTATATACTCTATATTAAAAATCAGCAATAATTGTTAATTAATATTACTAATAATTTTCATTTTTAGAGATAAGCTACTTGACAATCTTGATTGACATTAGTTTCCCATGATAAAAAAATTTGACTTATGTCATCGGTATAGCCATAGGGGAGGCTTTTGTTGCCTCTTTGTTTTGTCATTAGGTTATTTCTCTAGTTTAAGTTGACAAAAAGGAGACGAAGGATTTTCCCAGTGTGATTAAATTTTTATTGTTGTATTTTATATTCTATATGTGGAAGATCAACTCAGCATTATTTAATAACCCAAATTAATGCTTACATTGTTGAGGTTTCTAATTATAGGAACATGTCTTGTCTGGTGGTCATGGACTCATGGTGCAAGGATATGATCCAGTCATAAAAGTTCTTGCAAAAGATATTGACATACGCTTGAACCAAAGGTAATGGCGGCTAGATCTAGTACTTGACTTAACTACTTAGTCATTTTTTCATGATTTATGACAGAACATGCAATAAATAGAGAAACAAAGGAGAAAAATAAGTTGATTCCATGTTTGGATCCCAAAGGATTTTTTTTTTTTTTTTGGTTAAAGTTAGTTTTCTGTTAATTAGAAATCTGTTTTCAAAACCTATACCCCTAGTCTTTTTCATAGTTTTTTTTTTTAAAGATATGGACAGACACCTCTGGCTGTAACAATGTTCCATTATTAATTCCAACTTAACTTAAGCCAATCTCATCTTGCTGTAACTTTAGAGTTGACCACCAGGTGGTTACTACAAAAATTTGAATCTATAAACGTGTGGATTTATTTAATTTTGTTACTTTAAAATAAGAATAGTTCCTTAATTTTTCCTTTATCTGGTTTTGATCTTTTTATGAAATCTCACAATGTAGGGTGAAAAAGATATCTAGTGGTTACAACAAGGTAATGGTCACGGTCGAGGATGGCAGTAACTTTGTTGCTGATGCTGCTATCATAACTGTTCCTATTGGAATCCTAAAAGCCAATTCAATTCAATTTGAACCAAAACTTCCTGATTGGAAGGTTTCAGCAATTTCAGATCTTGGTGTGGGCAATGAAAATAAGATTGCCCTAAGATTTGACAAAGTATTTTGGCCTGATGTAGAACTCTTGGGCACTGTTGCTCCGACCTCCTATACCTGTGGCTATTTTCTCAATCTTCACAAAGCAACAGGCCATCCTGTTCTTGTCTACATGGTAGCTGGAAGGTTCGCTTATGACATTGAGAAGCTATCTGATGAAGCAGCTGCAAATTTTGTAATGCAACAGCTCAAGAAGATGTTTCCAAATGCTTCTAAGCCAGTAAGTCCACCTCTAATGTTGTCCTCATAAATTGCTCATCATCTACTAAAAGTTTGCTTTCTCTAGTGTCTGCACCCTACTTGAGGAGCCTAACTTCTTTATTTGTTGGACTTTAGGTTCAGTATCTTGTGTCTCGATGGGGAACGGATCCAAACTCTCTTGGATGTTACTCATATGATTTAGTTGGAAAACCACTTGATGTGTATGACAAGCTTCGTGCACCTTTGGGCAATCTATTTTTTGGGGGAGAAGCTGTAAGCTTGGACAATCAGGGATCTGTGCATGGAGCTTACTCGGCTGGGGTTATGGCTGCAGAAAATTGTGAGAGTTATCTTTTCGAAAAACTAGGCCACGCAGAAAAGCTATCTCTAGCTTCTGTTAGGCATGAAATGCTTGAAACTCTAATACCTCTTCAGATCTCGAGGATGTGATTTGTTGGTGCTCAAGGATGTGATTTGTTGGTGCTCAGTAGTGTCTTCTAGACAATAGTTCTGCATAACGCAATGGCTAAATATTTGCCATTCATTTTAATAAAGAAATAACTGTTCTTGAAGGATGGTGAATTGGTCATTGGTGACTATCGTCCAAGTAACACCATTTTCACTTATTATCATTGGAGTCGAATAGCTTTTTTATCCTTTTATCATAGGCTTGGTTTATTAAGGTGTATGTACCTTTGTCCATCTTAGACACAGTGCATGCAAGACCATCACCATTGTGATCCCCACAATTCTGTTACGTGGGGGTAGCTTCTCAAAATTTCCTTAATCAGCATCTTGGCATACAACAATGTGCTTTCTTTCCTTGGGCTAGTTTGTTTGTTTGTCCTTTCTATCTCTTGTTCTTTCTGATTATTGTGTTTTTGCATTTAGCCGAAAGAGGACCAAAAGAAAACATGATTTTCATTTCCCTTCCTTTTAGAATGCACAAAATCTAATTACTTTTGGTGAAGAGGGAGCACTGGAAGGGTGTGGGAACATTTCATAAAAGAGAAAAAAAAAAAAAAAAACTGATAAAAAAGTAGTCAAAATTAGCCACTTATAACCTGGTTGCTAATATAATTTTTAAAGCACAATAACATATGTTAAATCCTGAATTATATGTTAACGAAATTAATTTAAATATATATTCTTGCCTGTGATGTTAATTAATATTAAAATTTACTTTCGGATCGCTTGCATGAAATGAAAGAATCTGTTTTTCTAAATAATTACATATGGCTTTATCCTCCAACCTACCTTGGGGATGTGGTTTACAGGACACAGCTTCTTGTAACTGAGATGCTTGGCCCTTCATTATTTTTTTTTAGAAGTTTAATGTTAACTATCTTTTTGCAATAAAGAGATAAGACATGGAGTCTCATTTGGTTAATGTGTTGCCATCTCTGAAGTTATTGTTTAACCACTTGATTAGAAACAAAGACAAGATATAGCAAAACACACTTCTTCTCCAAATTGGCTTATAAAAATGTTTAACAATAGAAATTTCAAATATATTTATATAATATTATAAATTGGTAAATATATTTAAAAAGATATCTTTTAATTTCTGTTCTTAATTATTAATTTTAATACTTATTTTGAATCATTTTAATTGTATATAAAAAGCTTTATTTATTGTTTGTTGTTTATAAAACATATTTTAAGTAAACAAATACAGTTTAGAAAAATGGTTACTGTAACATTTCTCTTTATATATACAAGTGTCGTTTCTATGTATAGTATTAACTATTGTATTCATTAAATATAATATGTAGTTAACTTCAATAATATTATTAAGGATAAATTATGTTTTACATCCTTCTAAAATTATTAATATGATTTGGTTTCTTGAAATTTTTTATATTATTTTGGTCCCTCTAATATTGAAACTTATTTTTTTAAGTTGAATTGACTAATTTCATTTGAGTGTTTGCCTATGTGGCTAACAAAAAGACACTTGACATTAGGGATGGGATGTAAATATCGCTAAGAATTAAGATATGATATTAATATAGATTTATGAGATATAGTAATATATGATTCTATTATAATATTGTAGAGATTAATATATGATCTGTTTAAGGATTAGGACTCTAGTTGAAGTTTATCTAGAAGATGTCCCGAATTTTATAGGTTTAGTGGATTGATATAGTGCTCATAAGGTGTTTGCTTTTTGTTCTCTTTGAAGACAACTTCCATCCATGGTGGTTAAGCATTATTGTTAGCTTTTACCACGGATGGTTAAGCATTGGGATGTTCTTTTGCTTTTGTCTTGAGTGGTCAAGTATATGTTTGGCTTTTGCTTTTGATGGTTAAGCTTAATTGCTTTTTTGTCTTATGGGGGTTAAGCTTTCTTAGTGAATTTGTGCTTATGTCAAGTGGTTAAATTTTGAGGTATAGTTTCTGCTTGGTGGTTAAGCCCTTACCTTATGGCTTTAATGGTCTCAACTTCTGCCTTATATGGTGGTTAAGTTTTTGATGTTTTTTTGTTTTGTTTTAGTAATTTTCTATCTTTTGCCAGTGTCATTTTTATGTCTTATTTTCTCGTCTTATGGTCTCTCTCCATTGGCCTCATCCTTGTCCTAGTTGCATTGGTTTGGTCCTTCTCCTAGATGCATTGACCTTGCCTTTGTCCTGGTTGCACTGATCACATCCTTGTCCTAAATGCATTTGTTCAGTCCTTTTCCAAGATGCACTGGTCTGTCTTTTGTCTCAGTTGCACTAGCCTTGTACATCTTTGTCCTAGTTGCACCGACATTGTCCCAATCATTGACTCAATTTACAATCTTTGTGGTTCGATATGGTCAAGAATCGTCTTTTTCAAAATATGCTTACTAGTCCCATCTATTCTTGTCATAAACATAAGTTAATCCCAACTATTTTCAGTAATCTTTTGATCAGATTGAATGATAATGTTTTGTAACAAACTAAAAGCATAGTAAGCTTTAACTTGAGAGTAGTGTTGGAAGTTGTGACTTGTCGACTGAATTTGCTTGATTCAAGTCCTATTGTGATGATATCTTAGTCTATGATGTGCTTGCATTACTGCTCCCATGCAACATCTGAGTTAGCAGAAGAATCTTCAGTTTTTGGTGTCATACTACTCTGCGCACTGGAATCCACTACCTTGGAGCATAGTTGTGAAATCCAGTATGGTCATTGATTCGGTTTATGTAGTGGGTCAGTGGTCTAACCGGTGAGTCAATAATTGGTTCAGTTTGACTCGGTATATATTAAAAATTCAAAATTATATATATATATATATATATTATATGTAAGTATATAACTAACATTATTTGAGTAAAAAAAATCTATCCGTACTCCAAAATTCAAATTAAAAAAATCTAATTTTTTAATTTTAAAAAATTATTTTTTTCAAAAAATTTAAAAAATTAAAAATCGGCCGGGTTGGAACGGTCCAATCGGGAACCCGGTCGGGTTTGACCAGATCAACCCAGGTTAACTGCATATTCAGTCCGAAAGCAGAACCGGTCCGATTAGACCACCGGATCCCAATCCGAATCGATTTTTATAACACTGTTTTGGAGATACTTTTAGTTTTTGGTTCTTCAATTATGTTCCAAGCTTGGAGTATTTTATCTATATGTCTTAGCTTGAGGGAGAATGTTAAGATATGATATGATAGAGATTTAAGAGATAAGATATAATCTTGTTATAATATATGGTAGAGATTAAGATATTATTCTGTTTATTATTTTTTGGATCCACAAATGTTGTTTTATTAGATGGAATAGACTTTTCTCCTCTTTCCTTCTCACTTAATTATGATATGGTAGAGACTAAGATATATGATATCTCATTTCTAGGAAGATAGAAAACTTTTATGCTATTTAATAGGATTATATCTCTAAGATTTAGATTAGATTTTGATTAATCTTTTTCTTTTTATTAGCTTATCTTTTTCTATCTATATATACTTATAGTTCTGAGTCAATGAATGAAGAAGAAAAATACACATTTTTTTTAGGATCACATGTTTTTAGTTATGTCTTCTAATGTCAACAAATATTAAGTCAATTAATTTCTGGTTATCATATCACTTAATTAAATTTTATTTTTTATTTAATAAACAAATGTCCATGTAAAATATACGTTAATGCCATGTAACATTGAGGTATATTTTTTTTCCTTTTTTTATTTTAAATATACACAAAGTGTCTCTCTTTCTCTTGTTAAATATGAAAACAATGGTGACCCTTTTATAAATGAAAAATATTTTGAAATTCAATAACTAATTATTGTTATAACTAGAGGATAAATAAAATAGTACTAAGAAGTTTAAACAAGGATTGACAAAAACAACTATTATATTAATATTATATATATTTTGTCATCTATAATTAATTATATTAACATTATATCCATTTTATTGTTTATAATTAATTAGTTTTCTATTGTATATTTTTGGTAACCTAAAAAATGCTAATCAAGTCGTTTATTGTATTTTTAGGGTGTTTCGGTATTATGCTGGTCTTCAGGATTTTAAACGTATGCATGATCGCTTGTATAATGTCATCCTTATTAATGAAATGATATAATCTTCTAGCAGTAAATAATAATAATAATAATTACATCAATAACTAACGTAAAAATCCTGTAAAAAAAACTAAAGTAAATATAGAATTTCTATATGATATCGACTCTATAAAATGAGACACTGATTCAGTCAAAGAAGTCATTAATAATCCTTGAGATAACTAAATCAAAAATTTTTTTTTACACCATTCAAATTTTTTATACACATTTTTTTTTTAATTTTAAAGTTATCCTTCCTCTTCTTATTTTTATTCTTTCTGTTTCTTGTGACCTCATTTTTGTCTCATCTTCATCCTTGTTCACCTTTTTCGTTTATTCTTCTTGGTGGACCTCTTCTTCCTGGCTGGCTTTGGTTTGGTAGCTGCTTTAACTTTATTGTCGTCATCATGATGGGTGTTGTGGTAGAAAAGATCATCTTATGAATCATACGAATTGTCAATTCTATGAATTTACACAAAAAAAAGAAGAAAGAAGAACGAGAATTGAACGCCAAGAAGATGAAGGTTTTAACTAAAGGACAATTTCAGAATTATAATGTTATTGCTGAATGTATTTTATTTTTGAATGGTATAATAAAAAAATCCCTAAGAAAAAGTTGCATTATGGACCTCACTAGTATAGAGGAAAGCAAAGGAAAATGGGAAAGAGGGAACAAATTTGGAGTGCTCCTTTTTGAGGGAACGTGTTTCATTCTTTTTTTTTTTTTTTTTTTTCTTTCTTTCGTGGACTTGCCCAACTTGTAAGCAAAAGCAATTTCTAATTTGCATGTCAAAGTCAAGCCACCAACAATTACCACAATAATCACAATAAATAAATAATAAAAAAAAGGAAGCAAAAGAAAAGACAAAAACGACACCAAAAACAAATAAAACGAACGCGTTTGGACGCAGACGGTAGCAAGGAAACCCACCGTAAGCGAAAAGCAATAGAATTCAAAGAGAGAGTTTCTTATCTGTATCTTTTGATTTGATCATTTCAATCCTTAATTTTTCTATATATCCATCAATCCGCAAAGTGCAAATTTCTAATCTTTAACGTATTGGGTTATTCTCTTTCCTTCTTCGTCTCCGATCGATCCAATTCTCTTCCCATGGCTACGATCGGACACAACAATCTCAATGCCAAATTGGTGGGTCCATCACCTCTTTTTTCGATTTCCTTTTGTTTTTATTTTTCTCTCTCAATCTTTTTCGATTCCGATGATGTTCTCACTCTGTTCTTTTCGCCAGGTTCTTCTCGGGGACATGGGTGCTGGGAAATCCAGCCTCGTTTTGCGCTTTGTCAAGGGTCAATTTCTCGAATTTCAGGTTATTTTTCTAACCTTTTATTTGATTTCGTTCTTCTGATTGGGTAATTCTTCAAATTTTATTGGGTTTGTTGTGTATGATGAAAATATTGCCTGACTTTCACGTTTTTTCATCACAGACGTGTGTTGAGTTTAGCTAATTTATGCTGATTCGACTGTGAAATTGGCCGATCAGTAATGGGGTTATGTTGTTTCAAATGTCTTTTTTTGTTAAAAACTATTATAGAATGTGAAGAATTCGGGTTGGTCACAAAAGGCTACAACCTGATTTGATCATGGAGGTTATGATGGTAGTGATTAGTGAGTGTTGGTTGTTATAACTCTGGAGCTTTGAATGATGCCTAAATAGGTGTCGTGTGGCGGGGGAGATGGTATTTTTCTTCTGTTTGTAGTTGTGTGTTGGTTGTTTTGGGTTTTGACTGATTGTGTATTTTTGTGGTGACAGGAATCAACAATAGGGGCAGCGTTCTTTTCGCAGACGCTGGCAGTAAATGATGCGACAGTGAAGTTTGAGATTTGGGACACAGCAGGACAAGAGAGGTACCATAGCTTGGCTCCCATGTATTACAGAGGCGCTGCTGCTGCTATCATTGTCTATGACATCACTAGCTCGGTATGATATCTTTGCATTTGGATATTTCTGAATATCTATTTAAATGGACAATATTTGGTGTACAATTGACCATAGTAGCCAATAGTTCGCTATGGCAAATTGGGGTTGGGGATTCCACTTTCTCATTCTTAAGCAAGTCCTGATAGGGCTTAATTGATCCATGATTTATGTTTTTGTTTTTTCGTTTCCCTGAACTGCTATAAGATTCAAATAGCGGAGCATTTTTCAATAACAGCCATTGTAGCTGCAATAGTGGCTTTTCACGTGCTATAGCAATTATACAATTATTTTGGCTTCAGAAACCAATTTTTACCCCTGATGTTGTTTGAGATTTTTTTTTTTTTTTGGGTAAGATATTCCACATAAAAGTGACCTGTGTGACCTCTGCTCCTTCACGCTTTACAGGAGTTTTTTTTTTTTTTTTTTGTGTTTTATTGTTCTTTCTCTATACTTAGTTCACATTCCACTAGTTTTCATCTAATTTGTTATTTTCTTTTTCTTTTGTTATGTTCTTTTTCTATTAATTTCTCCATCATTTTCATTTTCTGACTTCATTATATGTTCTTAGTGCTCCTAGATTGATGGTGATCGTGTATGTAAATTGTGACATTGTTTATCATGTTTTCTTTTGGGTTTTTTGTTTTGTTTATTTAAGTATTTATGTCTGTAGTATAAACTATTTAGTTTGTATTATAAGATTATAATTATAATATTTAAAATAGCAGTCTTCCCGCCTGCTATCTTTCTATAGTGTTTGCTGCTACATTTCGTTATCCGAGATTGATAATTATGCCATTGACAAGCTGTTTTGACATGTTAACTTGGTTCTTCTATTTCTATCTTGTTTTGTAATTTATCTAAATTTGTAAAATGGTGATTAGTTATCATGGGATATGGAAAAAATTGCAGCTTGTTTGTACTGGCTGCTTGGTCTCAAAATCATGATGGGAATGGTAAACCTTATGTTGTTGAGGTTAAGTTTGTTTTGTTATGTGCCTAAGCAAGTGCTTCTTTGCTGCATTTCATAGGTCTAGTAAATGTATTTCTGGACTGACATTAAACTGTCTTCAATGATTTGCCTAATTTTATCATACTTTTGTGTTGCTTGAAAAATAATTATTAATGCATTGAAAACATTCTGACCAAGTGGAATATACAAATGCGTGAATTATTATACCTTAAAATGGAATAAAGGGTAACAGCAATCAGTCTGCAAATTTGACAAGTTAAAATTCCAATGCATGACCAAAATCAAAACATAATTATTATAATTGTGAGTAGTGTACTACTTTAAAGACATTATATGCTCTCCTTACCAGAGGATAGCTGATTGGTCCTTTTTAACAGAAAACTTTGCACAAGAAATTCCAGAGCAGTTCTTGAATGTGCAGGGTCTACTTATTCTAAACCATGCTATCACTTCTTGAAACTAATGAATGTGAGGAATAAGTTCATTTGAAAGAACTTGTTAAATAACCAAAATTCCCAAAAACTTAATCTCTCAAGTCAAAAGCTCATGAAATGTTTTTATATCTATTACACCCCTCACACAAGTGTCTTTTGGTCCATCTTTTTAATATTAGAGGAATGAAGGTAGCAAAGATCAAACTCCTGATCACTTAGTCAAGGAACTCTGATTTCCTGTCAATAAAAACTCTCCTAGATGCTTTAGTTGTAAGATGAAGGACCATGAATGATTTTCACACACAACAAAAGTTATCAAAGGCCTTGTGTAATTTGGCTAAGTATATATTTGTAGGTTGTGGTTTTGTATGGTGAACATTGAAATTGAACCATTCTTTGTGTAAAAATATTGAAAAATGAGTATAATGGATCAATATTGTATTATTAATTTCTCTAAAGAAAACATCATACTTTTTGTAAAAGAGGAGTAGATCAAACTCATTCCAATTCCAAGGGTTCTTTCATTCGATCCGTACATGTTTTTGTCTTTTGGTGGGCTGAAATTGATGCTTTTAATATAATTGTCTATTTAATACGCTTTAATATGATTAGTTCTATCTTTCCTTCACAGGACTCCTTTACCCGAGCTAAGAAGTGGGTCCAAGAGCTTCAAAAACAAGGTATTAGCTTATTGGTTTTGAAGTTTTCTTATGGTTCTTTTTTCTGAGTCATATTAAATTAATAGATTGCAAAAGGATATCAATTTACTGCAAACTTCTGGATGTGACCTATTTGTAAATTAATTTTGCCACAATCTTTAATTTTTTTTTTATTTTTTTTGTGATTTTTAAGATCTCACTTGTTAAAATGACTTATATTAATCATTTAAGAAAATTATAACGTCGTGTTTGTAATGGAATGGCAGATATATGGATGAATTATACATGATATAGTGTGAGAATGTGCGCATGAGAAGATTGTGAACAGTTAGGGAGATTCAAGTTCCCATTTGCAGTGAGCCAGAAACATACATTGAACTTTTAGTTTGTTTAACAAGTTACCTATGAATATGATTTTTAATGGTTTAATAAATATATATCTATATTTTTCCGTAAATATTACTAGGACACATCTATCAATGATGTACATTCTAGATCAACAGATAGATAATATAGGCGATGCTTTTGTTGAAAAATAATGTTTGGTTTGAGGGTTTTCTCTGAATTATTAAATTAAACATTGGCAACTTTTGGTTTCCCTCAAGTAATACTTTGTTTGTGGTAGTGGAAGTTGCATAACTAGATTCTTGAATTATGCTCTCAGTTTTTTTCTTTTATCTTTATTGTTACAGGGAATCCTAATATGGTCATGGCTCTTGCTGGTAACAAAGCTGATTTGGAAGACAAGAGGAAAGTGACAGCTGAAGTAAGTATTTTTGTTTTCCAACATTCCTTTTTATTCCATGTTAGTTATCGAGAATTAGAATCTCTAACAATATCATGTATTGAATGCATAAATTATAGAAAAAGTAATGATGGAAGGTGTCATGGATTCTGGTCCTAAGCAGTAGAAAATGTATATGTACCCATGAATTTGGCAAAGAAATTTATCACTGCAGATCAATTGTCAGATTTTGCTAACTTATTAACAGTTCTAGTGTTTTTGAATCTTCAAAGTGTTCTAGAGGAAAGTGAATCTTTCTAAAGCAAGAAGGTGGGGATAAAATTCTAGGTTTTAAACATGCTGTAATTTGCCAAAAGTATTTTTAATGCTAATGCCTCTTTGCAAAGTTCAAATTGGATAAACTGTTTGTGCTTTTACCGGTTTATCTATAGTGATTTTAGCTGATAAAAAAATCTATAGTGATTTACCTTTGCAATTTCAATTTTGATACACAAAAATACTATAATGTGTAATTTACCTTTGCAACATGTTTGGATTCTTCGCTTTTGATTGGTAGCTGGCATATGTCTGTGTAGTTTCATTTTCTCTATACAGCCAATGTTCCATAATGACATGTCTTGCTCCTACCAGTTTATTAGTTTTAAATTTTAATTCATTGATGTTGCAGGAAGCACGTGTATATGCTGAAGAAAATGGTTTGTTTTTCATGGAGACCTCTGCCAAAACTGCATCCAACGTTAATGATATATTCTATGAAATAGGTTTGAGGCCCTTCCTTCTTTATTTTGTCTTGGGATTCTTAATGAGTATTTTATTTTCTTCATCTTTAAATTGAATCGCTTAGAATAAAGTTAAGAGGGACATAACTTTAAAGGGAATCGAGAAACTCTCTCTACCCCAACTTTACTGGCCATGTTGCTATTATATTCACTGCTTATTGAAGTTCAAAATTCATAAAATCTGTAATTGGTGACTTGGTTATCTTGGACCCACTGATAGCATATCCAGCTCATCAAACATGTGTTAGATCTATTTATTACATGTACCCTCTGTAGGCTACATAATGTCACAACATTTTTGTCCCCTATCCTTTCTCTTCACTTTGTCATCATTACACTATTGCAACATTCTTGGACACTATTTTTCTTCCGTTCCAGGTGGTATCCACTCCACTGTCCACTTCAATTTGTGGCACATGACATGTTTATTACCAAGTTAGATCCTGCTTGAATAAACTTCTCTATAAGTACTTGTAGGAAAAGAAAATAAGGAAATGAAATGAAATAAGCTTCTTTCATAATCTAAAATTAACTTAAGCACAATATAAAACCAGCTTTTGAAGAAGCTTATATGAGAGTTTATACAAATTAATTTATACATAAGCTAATTTTAGCTTATGAGAAGAACTTATTTCTTATTTTCTTCTCTTATAAGTATTCATGGAGAAGTTCTAATTGCACTGTTTTTATGATTGTGGTAATACCCTGCATTGCTTTTAGACTGTTTCTTGTGCTGCTATATATAAACTGCTGAACCGTATTTTCGTTTGTACGACTCACATTTGCTTTTGTGAACAGCCAAGAGGTTACCAAGGGCTCAGCCAGCTCAGAACCCAGCAGGAATGGTTCTTGTTGATAGACCTGCCGAAGGAACTAGGGCTGCATCATGTTGTTCATAAGTATTTGAGCTGTATTTGCACCCCCCAACCCTTTTTATTTAATCATGTTTTCTGTGGGTTGTATGTACTACACACTTTGATGTCACTGTTATGTGGAGCTCCAACAAGTATATGGGCTGCAATTTACAAAACACAACTTCTTGATGGTGCAGAATATATCCTTTGGATGTGTACTTTGTCCCATGATTTGTTTCATTGTTTGGGTATATGAGGTGAAAAGGCATTAATGTTAAGCTTCATTCGTATGCTTCTAAACAGGATTAGTGATTCTTTGCATTCTCCCTTAATCTGAGTGTCTGTCACACATCTCTTGTTTCCCATGGTGACCTTAGTTCATAACCTAAATTAATAATGTTTTGTGTACATTAATAACAAACCGGGTTTCATATTTAAACTGCCAATGTTACGAGTAAAATGTACATGGGTTGTTGAATCAAATATGTACACATCACCTCGCAAATTAGGACTTAAACATGCAATTTCTAAATGAAAAAAAGAGCCATACTATGTTCAATATTTTGTCTCTATAAATATCTATATTCACCATCTCATTAATAATTAGAAGGAAGAAAAACCCATCTTGAATAGATCACAAAACCGACGAACGTGACAAGAGAAATTGTATTTGCATAATAACAAAAGAAATAACTTAATTAAAATATAGTAATAGTTTATATTATTATCAAATTATGGATTTGTAGGCAATTAAAAATTATAAATTTTGAAATAATTAATTTAAAAAAGATTTTTATGTGATATTTTTCTACTTGATTTAGTTGAAATGCAATGGCAATGTAAATTTTTTTTATTTTATTATCTAATCACAAATTATTATTATTATATATAATAAATTTGTTAATTTTTATAATATTTATCTTAAAAAAACATTACAAAAATAGTTTCTGATCAAATAAAACATTTTACAATAATAAAGTAAGCTTTCATGACAATTACTTTTTTCCTAATTGGTTCATAAAAATCTTAACACTAATAAATATTAATATTAATTAATAAAACATGAGATAAAATGGAGAAAAAAATATAATAGTACGATGAAGAAAAAATACGTACAGTTAAAATAAATTTTATAAAAATATTATAAAAGTAATAATTCATGATACAAATTAAAACGTACACATCTTTATT
>PYAF01003302.1:2185551-2211692 GCA_007407185.1 Glycine tomentella
TAATTTTTGTTTTTTATATTTGATATTTGTTTTAAAAAATAACATTTCCGGAAAAGAAGATTTCCTGGGAATGGTTTTAGCAATGTTTTCCACAAAAAAATATTTTCATAAAAAAGTAAGAATCTTATTTTTCTAGGTTAAATATCTTTTTTTATTATAGTAAAATTATCAGTTTACTCTTATTATATTATTTAATACAATAAATAATTAAAATAACTCAAAAATATCATGAAACTCTCTCATTCACATAAAATTATCTAAATATTACAAAAAAAAAATTATGACAAACCAAATCGATTTTATTCATGACAGATTTATTCATGACAGAAATCATAATTCTCGGACATAATTTTTTCCCCCTATCAAGCATTTCTTATGTGTTTATATTTTATTAACTCTCTCATCTCTCTCTTCTTTCCCCTTTTTTTTGTCCTGGATCATTTTATTTTTAAGTTAAAATAAATAAAAGATACTAACAACTTCTACCTTATTTAAATTGTTTATTTTCAGTTTTAATTTTTAAGTAACTTTTAAACATAAAACTAAATTAAATATAGTCTTAGTCTACCGATAGTTACATTACTAAAGCAGTGCAGCCTTAAAGTAATCCCACCAAACTTCCTTTTCTATTTCTCTTTTAATTTCCTTATAGATTTCATCATATCTTTCCTTATTTTTCTCACATATCGTTTTGGGCATTAGAAGGACTACAACAACTTATTGTTAATTAATAAAAATTAAAATGTCTTAATTGATCACTTAATTATCTTCTTTTTTAATATAATCTTTTATTTTTTAGAAAATTCATTTTAATCTTTCTTTTAAAATTGATTCAGAATGGTCACTTCATCTATTTAAAGTTAACATCATTAATAATATAAAGATATTAACAACTAAAAATCTCTATAAAATGATTTTTTTTTCTTTCCTTCTTCTGCTTACTTCTGGTTCCTCCTCTTTCTTCCTCCTCTGCAACTAAAACTATTCTGCATAAGAGCAAAATTAACTCCAGCACTAAGATCCACGAACAGCCTCCTCACATACAGAAGCACAATATTTCAAAACATCAATTAACCTCTCCTTGATCTTGTTAAACACTCCAAGGGATTCAAAATCCAACTCCACGATGAGTAGGCAAAATCTGCTCTTCGAACTTTTAACCACTTCCAAAGTTAAATATAGTCTGAGTTTTTGACCACCAATATTTTTAATAATTAATAACTTCATGTTTTATATAGATAAAAGAACTATTTAACCTATCTAAAAAATAAAAGACTAAAATCAACTTCTTAAAAAATAAAGAATAAAATTGAACCAAATAAATAAAACAAAGAATGAAATAAGTTATTTGATCTTAATAAAACAAACTTGAGTATAATTTTTTTTATCATTCAATTATAAACGTTATATAATATATAATAAATTTATTGATTTAATAATTATTCTTCTAAAACTCATAAAAATTGATTTTGGATTGATTGATAGTGTAAAATATTGACGGTATATATATATATATATATATATATATATATATATATATATTCATTAAACCCAATTAACAATGAGAACAAAGCATAATATACAAATTTTTCCACCTAATTCTTCAAACTTTCAATTTTGTAGTCGTCGTTCCAACCTAAAGTTTTCCAGTCTCTTTGGTCTAGTCTTGTTGAATATTATTCCTTTCCACAATTCAACAAAAATAAATTGAATTCCAAAGTTTATATATACATCAACACTTCCAGGAAATTGTCGTGATCATGAAATTGCATATGCAGAACAGCGAGTGGGTCTCTTGAAAATTGAACAATTCTTTAACTTTTGCTCTTTTCTCGTTGAATTTCGATTATGACTATTCGTGATTCTAGGCAAAACCCCTTAATACATGAAAATTCTGTTCGTCTTGGTCTGCTTAATGGACAGTATCTAAGCAGGGCATAAGGAAACTATATGTCTAGCATTTTAAAAAAGAATTGGGTACATGTATTATCAAGTAATGGTGGTTAATCCTAATTAAGTTGAGGAAAATTGTTTGTAATTTCCAAAATCTAGAAGGTGGGCAAATTTTTCCATGGAAATTAATGTTAGAGTCCTTTCTTTTGTTTGCTTTCTCTTCACTTATTCCTTTATGTTGTTTCTTTTCTTTCCTTTTCCTATCATGTTACTTTGTTTTTCTTCCCTTTTCCACTCCTTTTATTACTTCATTTCACCTAATCTTATTTTTATTCGTTTGGTGGCAGCAGGTTGTTGTACAATTAAAAAATATTCTAATGCTTTCTTTTCTTAAAAGAAAACGTATATTGAACTTAATTATTTGTAGCACAAGTTTGAACCTCATGTGATGAGAGTGATACCATGAAATATTCAAGTGGGAATTGATTCCACACACAAAAGATATCATATGACCAACAAAAATTGATTCAATTGATAAGAAATAAATTTATATTTCAAAAGATTTGGCTTCGATTCCTGTTATTCATGTGAAGATCTTGTTAGTGGATAATTGTTAAGTACTTCTGTAAGTATTTTTTGAATATTGAGATCTGTCCTGACCATGATGAAATTCTAAACCCTAATCCACCTAAACTTTTAATTCTATTTGCGTGATCTATTTCTTTGTTTAGATGCAAGAATTTATCAACATGCACCTTGAAGTAAATTTAATGTATTATTCATCACGTACACACGATATATTATTAATTTCAATTATTTTATTGACATAAATTATTTATTTCAATTATTAATATTTAAATAACCAATGCAATTGTTTCATTGGAATGGATTTTAGAAATGATCTACCACTATTAAATGCATGAATACTTAAAAGTAACGCTTTGTATACATAATGATTTTATCAAACTTAAGCAAATTGTATCTAGACGATAATACCTGTAATCTCTAAAAAAAATGATCTTGCATATAAAATTTGCACTTCTTCCCGTCAAGTTTGTCCTAAATGATATGAGTGATTGTGATTCAAGAAGAAATACTAATTAAGAAAGTGCGTTCCGTGATTAACTTATTTAATGTTATAAGTTAGCTGCCAAAAAAAAAAACTGTTAGATATTAGGATAGCCTATTGCATAAATATTCATTTTCGTTTCTAAATATGTAGAGCGTTGATAAATTTGTTCCCCAAATATGAAAATTTAAATTTTAGTCCTTGAAAGTAAAAAAAAAATGCAACAAATCTATCTATATGTTAATAAAAGAGTATGTATGGCATATTCAGGGACAAATTTGTCAACGTTCTGCACATTCAAGAACGAAAATGACTATTTACTCCAAATATAATTTAATTTTTATCTTTTATCCTTTTTAATCCTTGCAAGTATAACATTACAATAAACTTTTAAAAAATAGGAAAATAAGCATAAATTAGAACAAACATAATAATAAGCATAATATTGATTAATAAGCATAATTTTTTCATTGCTCTGAAATTTCTAATATGATAGTACTTTACCCAAAATATGATACTCAAACAAAAATGCGCAGTCATTAAGTTAATCCTTATAAAAAATGAGACTCAACTTGATTTTATCACTACCTAATGTTGTCACAATAGAAATTTTAGAGCAACAGAAAAATTATGTTTATTAATCAATATTATGCTTATTATTATGTTTGTTCTAACTTATGTTAATTTTCCTATTTTTTTAAGTGTTTATTGTAATGTTATGCTTAGTAACGATTAAAAAAATGAAGATTAAATTATATTTTGGATAAATAGTCATTTTTGTCCTTGAATGTGTAGAGCGCTGAGCGCTGATAAATTCGCTCCTGGATGTCTCACTTAAGATCTTTTATTAATGATAATGGACGAAAGTTAATGGATGAATAGATTTGTCACATTTTTTTACTTTTGGAGATTAAAATTTTTCAATGATGAATTTGTCAATGTTCTATACATTTATAGACAAATATAACTATTTACCCTAATCTATATCAAACTTATCACTACAGCTTTTATCTAATTAAAGTTAAACTATTAATGTAAATATTATAAACTTATACTAATTAATAGGTTGGTCCCTAAACGATTACCAATCTTTTTTAGTTAACTCTCTGAAGTTCTTTTTGTTTCAATGGAGCCCTTAAAATTGTATTTATCTTTTAATTAGGTCTCTATTAAGTACAACATATATCTAATTAAAAATAAATACAAATTCAAAAATCCAATTAAAAAACAAATACAACATGAATTTATTTAAAAAAATTAAAGAATCTAATTAAAAAATTATCGATCTTTACATGCCAATATTTTTATCTATGTTAGCCAATATTCCCACGTTCTAAACTTAGTATTCTTAGGCTCTTCAACTTGTTTAGAATCTGTAGGGATAAGAACATTGGCTTGTCGACATAGATTCATAATTTTTTTAAAAAAATAAGTTCATGAAGTATTTGACATCTTAAATAGTTTCCTGAACTTTTTTTCTTTGTTTTGAATTGAGTCTCAAAACTTGTATTTGTTTTTTAAGTTAGTTTTATTTCTCTGTAAAATTAGTTTAAAAAACAGAAAATGTTATTCATAACAAATTAGATATTTAAACATTTACGAAGAAAGAGGGGGAAAACTTTGATCCCCTTTAATAGATTTCTAAACATGTCTATTATATTATCTTATGCAATCAAGGGATAAATATTGAAAAGATTTTATTTATGAGCCATGAACAATTATATAAGAAAAATTAACATCACATTGTAATCCAAAATTTTAAGGTTCAGATTTATGAGTTTCTTTCTCACTTATATGATGTTCAACTTTTCCATTACTACCCAATGGTGGACTTCACCTCACACTTATATTCCAACAATCTCTCTTATGTGTGAGTCTCTTTCACTTGGTAGTCTCCTCCTTGAGCGAAAATCATTTTCATCTACAAGTATTTCATGGTGGCCCTTAGAGCTTGATTTTAGTTGTTCCGGCTTTGCCTAGCCATTACTGTCAACATGATCTAGTAACTTGCATCGTCACAACACCTACGAAACTTGTTATCTGGCCTCCATGCATGGACTCATCCTACTAGGAAGACTTTCAATACAAAAATTCCACATGCCCATGGATCCCGCTAACTCCATCTTATTCGTCTAAGCCGATCACCAAGTTGAACAATCAGCTCTGATACCAATTATTATGCAATTGAGGAAGGTAAACATCGGAAAGATTTTACCCATGAGCCATGAACAACCACATAAGATAACTTGACATTATACTTCAACTTAAAATCTTAGGACTCAAATTTATGAGTCTTTTGCTCACTTATATCCAAGTCGAACCATCGATGTTGATATCAATTGTTATGCAATCAAGGTAGGTAAGCACCAGGGAGATTTTACTCATTAGCCATGAGTAACCATATAAGAGAACTTAACACCACACTTTAATTCAAAATCTTAAGACTCGTATTTATGAATATTTTTCTCACTTATATGATGTTCAACTTTCTCACTATTACTCAATATAAGACTTCATTGCACACTTATACTTTAAAAGAGTCTATGATGAAACCCACAAAATTTTTAAGACTTTACTGATAGAGAAAGGCTTATATAAACATATTTTTTAAGAGTGTTTGATAAATTCCATTGTTTTTCTTTAAAAAAAAAATCTTACTACACACTAGTACTTATTAAGAAAAGACAAAATAATCAAATATTTTGAGATGTCTTTAGCTATCTTCATCTTATTAAATTTCTTTTTTCACTTTTAGATGTATTAAATAAATCTCACTATTATACATAACTTATCTTTACCTCTTACAATTAAGTAATATTATTCTCTTAGACTATATTTCGATTCACGAATCCACGTGGAAAATCATATCAAATACCTAGAGATCAATATGAGTCTAAAGCAAACATGCACTTAATATCTCTCTTTTAAATTTTTTACACATCTTAAATGAATTCGTCATTGTATATTGCTTATTTTTTTCATGTCATTCATAAATATATTTTATTTGAACTGTTCTAATATATAAATGTTACATATTGCACCCTACACACATGTCAAGTACCCGTGCTTAAATAACCACTTAATACTTAGCAGGCTTATGTTCAAACGGTTGCAAATAAATAGACACCATTCTTATTTCTTAATAAGTTAAGCACCCAACAAGCAACTGCAATGTAGACATGCCCTTTGAACTTTGAAGTCATTTAATAGCTATACGTCAACAAATAAACATCAAAAGGTTAATGGGTCGACAAATTTTCGACCAAGCAAATCAATCGACAAGATGTGAATAATTCAATAATTCGGGCCTCAAAAAGTTGAAATCATTATTTCACCTAGTGTTAACATTTTGTGATTTTAAGTTTCAGCATTGTGTCCTCTAAAAAAAAAGTTTCAGCATTGTCTGAATAAAGAAGCAGAAAAAGATATAAAAGACATGGCTAAGAAGCAATCCACATGGTACCCCTCTTTCTCCATGTGTTCTTTGTATCTCAGTGCGTTTTCCAGAAAGAAGAATTCTTAAACAAACTCAGCACAATTTTTATAATTAATTAAATTATATTAAAACCTATAAAATTATGTCGGAACACATAATAAGGAAACATTTTAGTTTCATTGTTTTTTTCTCGGTATTATTGACATGAAATATTATTAATTTTATCGATTTTATTAAAAAATTTAAGTGACTATTTTTACTATGATTTTTTTTCTAATTATGTTTTTTTACAAATCCAAAACTTTAAGATATCCAAATTCACTTATACTCATACCAACAAAGAAGATGTTGGTTATTAGTTTCATTGTTAAACTCGTTCTAAGTATGGTTACATAAAACTAAAAAACCTTATTTAGTGTTTTATTGTTTTAATTCAAACAAGTTTGGGAGAAAGAATCTAGCTCTCTCCATAACACAAGAAAAGAATACTCTTGTTTTTGGTTTTTCCTTTTAGACATGAACAGTATGCATTAGTTGAAACACAAATATCCCTTTTAAAATACATAAAACTTTTTTTCAATAAGTTTTCTCTCTCTAGAGATATTTTTCACATTCGTACTGTACTACTGTTCATCCTTGGGCCCTCGATCGAACATGCTCTACACGCACAAAGCGACGAAATGGTGGATAAAGAATTTAAAAATATATATATCTCTCAACAAACTTGAGTTTGGACTGTACTCATAGCATCATTTATAGGCAAATATTCTTTTTTGTGACCTTGGGCACGAATCACGATACACAACATATATATCTGGTCTTTTACTTTAGGTCAAGATTTGATGATGACCCTTTTGAAATATTGACTGTTTCATAAAATTGGTGCTTTGAATGTTAACTTCCAATTCCCATTACCGTTGGGGACTTTTTTCCCCAGACCACACACCCTTACTGTACTTCGTAATACAGGTACATATTCAAAACGGTTGATTAAACTGAAATAATATAATATTAATTGACAATATAATTGTTGTGAATAATATGCTTTAATCATGTTCTGATTTTTATTTATGCCATTACATGATATTTTGTGGCTTTACATTACTCCTTTTGTCAAATTTATATATTTACTGCACATAATACGTGTGCACATCCATAATATATAAGCGTCTAGTTCTGTTATAAAAAAAATTCCTTATAATTAATTTATATAAATTAAAAATAACCTTTTGGATAAGTTAAAATTATTTAGCTCATCAGAAAAAGTAAATTCAACTCGAACATAAATTAGTTTTTAAATTGTGTTATGGAAAAATTTATTCATATAAAACCTATATGACCTGCTACGTGTGATTGTGGTTTTTATTCATCCTTCCATTATTACTGGTATATCGCCTATACGTGACTGTAACTGCTGTCTCGTTATGTTATTACTGTGGCTGAGGCATTTTACATACGCTGTGCCCTACCAGTCATGGAGAGAACACAATGACACTATCTAACTTGAACAACCAACAAGATTTATCATAATTGATAGATATTTAGATTTAAACATGCTGACTATAGGGGTTTGATTCGTTTGAATCTCTGACTAAGTGTATGAAAAAAAAAAACTTTATTGAAGAGATAATATACTTTGATGATTTCTAAGTCTCAATTGTTAGTCTCATATTTTTTACTACAAAAATACCTTATTTTCACATACTTGAACAAATTCTAAGCTTCAACAACCTTCAAGGACAATATTTTTTTTCTATTGAAAACAATAAAAAAAAATTGAAGTATATGTCATGTTCAATATTGTCCAAATCAGAAGTATGAACTCTCTGAATTCAAATTATGAACTGTGATATGATCATTTAATTAATGCCCAATGTTGAAGTTATTATATACATGTCATAGTGTTGTCAGTAGGAGATTAGAAATCGTCATTGGACAATGTCCCATATGTGTCTTGAGATGATGACTTGACATTTGTGATTCCTGTTGTACTCTTGACTTTGGCCAACTAACTGACATCTTTCACACTGATATTAGTTAATTTGTACTTATGCACGTAGTGGTCATTGATGGTCTACTTGGATTTTTATTTTTTTTGCACCAGAGTCATAATTAATTTATAGCGATGATAATTATAATGTGAAAACATCATGTGAGTGTACGTATTATCATAATTTGAACTATTTAAAGAAAAATATTTTTTTGAACGTTTCTTACATATTAAAATATACATAAGGGGTACCTACATTAACGTATGGTCCAATGAAAAAAATGAGTATAACATACACTGAAATTAAATGTTACCAATAGTGTCCAACACACAGTTGATAACTGACATTTATATACAAATGCCCTTGTTAACTATCTTTTATCAATAAATAAAAAATGTACTTTTTAAACCCAGAATTAACATAACAACAAGAAAAATTAAGTTTAACACCTACTTTGACAGTGAATTTTTTTTTAACTATGTTAAATATATGTGATATTGTAAGACTCAAATTTAAGATATGACATAACTCAGTTAAATTCATAAAATTTCGGTTTTATAAATTATTATTAAAAGTGAAATTTTATACTATTTAACAATTGTACTAATTAATTAATCCTATATTCTCATATAAAAACAAATTAATATCAATACATAATTTTTAAGAGAAAAAAAATGGATGGAGCAGGCTGCAGGCCTGCACTTGCCTCTTTGTAACCGTCCTAAAGCTAATTAAGCTTAAACAAAAGAATAAGCGTGTATTTAGTTCAATTTATTATAATAATTATTTAGTTTTGTAAAAACAATTTATAATTTTTAAAAAAACAAATTATTATTTCGTATATCTAAACATTCCAATCCTTTCGTAAGAGTATTGCCTTAAAAAGAGTATACCTGAAAAAAATGACTATTTCGTAAATGCAAGGCTAAAAACTTTACAATTACTTTTTTTAAAACCACATGTATCAATTGGAGACAATCTTTTGCAATCACACAAGATTGTTAGAGTGATAAGGTTTTCCTCTAAGTATTTAATGTATCTACATACTTAAAACTTAAATTTGAAATTTTGGTTAAACTAAATATTCTCAAATCAATTGATTCACACACTTGATAAGTACACAAATTATTGTAATTTTTTTACACTTAAATTTAATTTATGCAAATAATAAAAAATATTGTGTGTTCGTTCGAGTCAGGCTGCAGGCTACCATATCAACATTTTGGTTAAAAGAATTGTAAACTAAAAGATAATCTATTACATATTTATTTATGTTGTACATTTTTATTTACATTTATTCATGGTGCATCTTACAATTAAAATTACTGTATTTAATGAGGCATAATAAACTTTAAAGTTTCTTTAAAAAAATATATAAACTTTGAAGTTTTATACACGAAGGTGACAAAGAAATGCTTACTTTGAGTCTCTGGTGCATTTGGCGGAGGAGAAATGAGAAGATTTGGGAAAATGTTGATCCTCAACCTCCTCGAATTTCAGTTTCACAAACTAAGCAATATTATCATGAATGATTCTTTGTTAGACTAGACACTGCCACTTCTCCACGGATGCGTCAGAATGTTATTTCACAAAGGGGAAAGGATTTCTAGAATTTTAATTGGGAAAAATAATTTATACGAGAATTTAAAATTTTTTTAATTTAAAATTTATTGTTTGGATGTTTTTATATGAAGAATTTAAATTTTTGAAATTTTAAAACAGAATTTTAAACAAATAAAAAGGTAGAATTTAAATTTCTTTCTAAAAGATGAGAAATTGAAATTCTCTTTTTCTATAGAAACTTTAACTGGACTACTTTTTGCTTCGTCTTCATCGCCGACGAATACTCCGACCTCCACTACTCCCACGGCACTCATCTCACACGTCTTTCCATGCATGAGATTCAAAATTTTAAAAATGAAAAAATTCAATTTTTTATCCAAACACAAAATTTTGAAAATGAAAAAAATTTAATTTCTTTATCCAAATACAAAATTTTGAAAATAAAAGAATTTTAATTGATGCATTTTAATTTTTCTAAATTTTAAATTCTTTGAAATTTTAAAATATTCCATCCAAAACATACTCTAAGTGTAACATAGATGGGGGATCTTCAACGACCAAAATTGGTAGTTCAGAATTTCATGCTATTTTATCTAAATGTAAATCTGTCATTTGTAATTTTTCCAATTTTTATTCTAAGTTTTGTAAGAAGATAAACTAATTAAGTTGTTCATAATTAGGACATCTTGATTTCATGTTAGTGTCCAACTCTCTGATCGTATTCTTCTTTGTATCTATCCGTTAATTCAGAATGAAATGAAATAAGCTTTGTTCTTTTGAAAAGAAAAAAAAATTAAGTTTAATCTTTTTTTATATAAAAAAAAAAAAATTGGCCTAGTCTTTTTCATGTCCATAGTATATTGGTTACTTCATTGATCCACTGGCCTATATTGGGCCAAGATGGATTGAGGGAAAAACTTAATACACCAGCCATAAAACTAATACACCCAGAATTTTTTTAAAATGCCAATACTACCCTCCGTTGCTTATAACAAAAGCTGAGGACTTTTTCTTGCTGCCATTAACGAGTTGAAGCTTCCGTTCAGTGCATTGTGAGTGGGAGGTGTTGGTTGTGGGCGTTTTAGCTGGTGGTGGTTGCCTTTGACGCTGTTGGGTTGGTCGGAGTGACAGACGGTGGTGGAGCAGCTGTCAGTGAAGGTAAGTTACGTTTTGTTGCATTTACGGATTCGATAATCCGTATAGGATCTACGGATTAGTAAATCCGCACATATTTTCAGCTTTGTGTGATCCGTACGGGCCATACGGATTGTCTGATCCGTATGGGCCATACGGATTGGATAATCCGTAATTTACAAAAAAATGGAATTTATTTATTAAAATTTGATTTTAATTATTAAAAATTGTGTTCTTAATAATTATTATCTGTTTGTGTTGTGATTTATGTAAGTTTGTTGTCATTTGTGAAGATGAACAACGATGAGTGGATGTATGATGCTATAAGTCTGAAGAAATTGATATGAATGAAGATATCGGAGATAAACCAAGTGCATTTGAAAAAGCTGATTGTTCAGTCGATTGTTCTACAGCGTTCAATACTTGTGAGGTATGTATATTATTTATAAATTCGTTACTGTATATTAATCAGTGATTTATGGAACTTAATCCTGATTATTGATTTGTGTAGGTGTTCGCTTCTCGTGAGGAAGTATTAAAATGGGCTAGAAGTGTTGCATATGAGAATGGTTTTGTAGCCGTGATAATGAGGTCGGACATGCATACTGGAAAGAAGGGAAGAACTTCGTTTGTTTTAATTGGTTATGAGAGAAGTGGAAAGTATAGAGCGTTCAATAAAAACATGGTGCCCACAGTGACTAGCATGAGAAAATGCAATTGTCCGTTTAGATTGCGAGCGAAACCAGTACCGGAAGGTGAAGGGTGGATGGTAAAATTATTATGTGGCACTCATAATCATGGTTTGGCAAAGTCATTATGTGGACACCCGTATGCTGGTCGACTGACAAAGGAAGAGAAGGTTGTAGTGCATGATATGACACGATCGATGGTGAAGCCTAAGAATATTCTTCTTACTTTGAAAGAGCTAATCCGAATAATTGTACATCCTTGAAGCAAGTAATGAATGCAAGATATACATATCGTACGCGCATCAGAGAAGGTAATACTGAATTGCAACAGTTGATGAAGCTTCTTGAACGTGACATGTATATTCATTGGCATAGAGTGAAGGATGAAAATGTCATTCGTGACCTGTTTTGGACCCATCCAGATGCAGTGAAGTTGACCAATGCATATAATGTTGTTTTCCTGATAGACAACACATACAAAATAAACAGGTACAGACTTCCGTTATTGGACATTGTTGGTGTCACTCCTACTGGGATGACGTTCTCAGCTGCGTTTGCTTTATTAGAAGCTGAACGTGTAGACAATGTTGTTTGGGCCCTAGAACGTTTTAGAGGCATGTTTATTAAAACTGAAATTTTTCCCTAAAGTCATTGTCACTGATAGAGATTTAGCATTGATGAGTGCAATTACAACTGTGTTCCCTATGTCTACCAATTTACTTTGTCGGTTCCACATTGAGAAAAATGTGAAGACAAAATGTAAAACTTTTATCCGACAGAGTAACGCATGGGAGTATGTGATGGAAGCCTGGGGAAGTCTTGTGGACTGTGGTAATGAGAATGAATTTGGTGATTGTATGGCAAAGTTTGACATTGCGTGTTCTCCATGGCCTGCGTTTGTTGATTACGTGAAAACCACATGGCTCAATCCACACAAAGAAAAATTTGTTACAGCGTGGACCAAACAATTTATGCATTTGGGTAACACAACAACTAACAGGTTAGCAAATCTTTAAGTTTTGTAAAGTTATTGCTTTTATATTGTGGTTGTAGGGGATAGTTTGTGATTGTTACCATTGGATTACAGGGTCGAGTCAGCACATTCGTCATTGAAGAGGCTGTTGCAGAATAGCCTAGGCGACCTCTGTAGTGTATGGGATGCAATACACAACATGCTGACCTTGCAACATACTGAGATTAGGGCATCATTGGAGAGAAGCACACATGTGGTGGGTCATGTGTTTAAAGTAACACTGTATAAATGACTGATTGGAATGGTGTTCAGGTATGCTTTAAACCAATTAGCTGCTGAGTATGAGCGAGTCCATTACGCAGGCAAAAGCAAAAAACGTTGTGGATGTGTTATGAGAACTACGCATGGACTGCCTTGTGCATGTGAGCTAGCTAAGTATGTTGTTGGGTCCATACCTATTGATGCTGTTGATTTGTTTTGGCGGAGGTTAAGTTTTGAAGATCAAGGTGTACATGAGGACCAGGTGGACATAAGTGGAGAGATGGAAGCCATATCTATGCATTTTAATAACCTTGATTTTTGTGGGCATGTCACTTTAAAGACAAAACTTAGAGAAATTGCATATCCTGACAAAAACTCAATGTGTCCTCCGCCTGAAAAAGTCAAAATAAAAGGTGCACAAAAAAGAAAAGTTTCGTAACATGCGAGGTCAACCAAGCGGGATCCATCTTACTGGGAGTATGTCGACGAATTACATTCTGTTCAGAATAGTTGTTCGACACCAAAACATCCTGCAACATCTTCGGCTGATGACAGGCATACAAAGACCAAGCTACCGATGCTGGATCAGTTTCATACATTCATGCATGATTTCATTGTAGACATTATTGATGTTAAAGCTGATGGTAACTGTGGATTTCGTGTTATTGCGGCTTTACTAGGTTACGATGAAGAATGTTGGTCTTTGGTTCGCAATCATTTGCTTAAAGAACTTGCAGAATGGTCTAGTGAATACATAGCATTGTTTGGTGGCTTTGACAGATTTGAGCAATTGAAACGGTCCCTACTTGTTGATGGGTTGTCAAAGGTAACTACTACGTTACTATGTTTGTACTTATACATTAACCATGGTTATTATATTTACAGTTAAGTGGTTTTCATGTCAGGTAACAATTGATAAGTGGATGGATATCACCGATCTGGGGTACGTCATTGCATCACGGTATAACCTTGTTCTTGTTTCTCTGTCTCTCAAACAAAGCATGACGTTCTTTCTTTTAAGAAGCCAACTACCTGCAGATGTCAATGTTCATCGAGTAATTTGTATTGGACATGTGTTTGAAAATCATTTTGTTCAGGTATAAGTTGTTGAACACAGTTTATCGCCCAAAGACTCTTAACAAATTTTAACCTAAGTTGATGTTGGTTATTGTTTCAGGTTGCATTGAAAGCTGGATGTCCTATTTCGGCACCTGCGTTGTTATGGTCAAGGAATTGTTACAATGTTGCAAATCAATGGATAGTTCCTTACCAATATAGAATAGAAGCTTATAGACAACTTCAGCATATCCGTACTGATTATGTTGACTTACGACTTTAGTTAATATTGTATTATTTAAGTTGATATTCTTGACAAATTATGAATCTTGTTTAAGCATGTACTTTGATGCTATGTTCAACCATGAATACCATGTGTTGTTCTATAAACGTGTTTTCATGACAAGCGATAACTCAAAAGAAACATAATATTATAGACAATGTTAAAACAACAATAACGTCGAAGTACATGAAGTACAATGTCGAACTAAAATAATGTTCACATATGGTGAAGTAGAATAACAAGTACGATAAATATAATAATAAATAAAATGCATCCAAAAGCATCTCTACTGTTGCCTCTGCCTCGTCCGTCTCTGCCGCTAATAGACACATCGTTCCTCGGTCACCGAACGAGCTATACGTAGTAGGCGCTTAGTAGCGGCATAGGCATCAGTCCCAGGAGTAACCATGCATAGGTCTATCATCTCCTGTAAGCCGCGCGCTATCCTATCGAATGTAGCCTGAACAAATGTCAAAATAATAACGGTTACCATTGTAACAGTACATATATTTCAAAACAAACAGTTCAACAATGACGCACATACCAATGCATGGCGAGGCTCGTCAGATATAAGTGGATCTGGTGCTGGGTCATCAGTAGCAGCATGCGGAGGGTCCTCAACAATGTGTGGCCCGGGTGCCGGGTGCCTAACAGGATCACCAACCTCAACGGGTCTCATATATGGATGCGACACGCGGGAAAACCAGTCCATGTAACCCACCACTGTCTGACTAGGATGACGGGCAACCTCAGTGGTGGATGCTAAGTGATCCCCAAACTGTATCCATGCCTCGTCAATCTCATCTGTGGATGGCACGTCTGTTAAGTGCATGTCTGGAATATCCTGAACATACCCGTACTGCCTGAGGACCCTACCCGAAAGATGTCTGACCACGACCGGTCCGCACCGAATATGACCAGAGAAGAGAGAAATGATGTCGAAGTGTCTATGTGGACGATGATCGACATAAGGAGTCCAACACACATCCTCCATGACCAACCTATCTAGTCGTCTACGATAGGTGATCATAGGTAATGCCTGGGCAGCCTTCCACCGACAGGCTCGTGGTTGGGACTCCTGATAATCCTGAATAGCAGTGACATTTCCCACAGTGGGGAAATGTTCATAGATCCAAGACTACAAGCCAACATACCAACATTAGTTTGTTATCAACAGAAGCAGAAAACATAACTACATATATTAAACACAATGACAACAGTCAAACCATTACCTGAAGTAAGGTGATATAACCAGCAAGATGCTTGCCGTGGTGTTGACATGCATAATTGAGGTTAGCATACATGTGAACAAGTGCTGCCACACCCCAAGCATATCCTCCTGCGTCCTCTAGATCACGAAAGGCCTCCAAGAACACCACACTGATATGTGTAGCGCTCTTGTTGGCAAACAGCATGCACCCAACAAGATGAAGTAAGTAGGCTCTGGCTGCTACAATCCAGCTCCTCTCCTCGCACTTCACCGTATAGATGTCTCGCAGCCAAGACAAACGCACATATGCCCCATGGCATTGCTGCATCTCCGCCCCAGCATCTTCAGGGGTGACCTCCAGCAAGTCAACAAGCAAGTGAACGCCCTGTCCAACGTCGATCATGTCGTACAACAACAAATGTCCCTCAATGGGGATATGCAATAGCGACGCCACGTCATCCAAGGTGATACTCAGCTCCCCCACAGGTAGATGAAAGCTGCTCGTCTCGGGGTGCCACCTCTCCACAAAAGCCGACAGCAAACCCCTGTCACATGTCTCGACTAAGCATGCAATCAACGGGGCTAAGCCGGTACCAGCCACCAGTCCCTCTATCTCGAGTGCAGGCCGCCCAAATTTATGAACCTTTCTTCCGTGGGACGCCAATTTCAACTCAGGCTGTTCCTACAATCATTTTACATCAATGTCAGTCTTGTACTTCAAAAATCAAACCAAATACAATAATAAAACAAGTACCTGTCCTTCCCACACTCGCAGAGCGACGTGCTCAGCATACTGTATCAAAACTGACGTGTCCTGTGGACCACCTGGATAACCTTCGAATTCATCACCTCCCCCCTCTGTGGAAGGGATATCAAGCTCCAGACGTTGGTCCTCAAGACCACCACCGTCATCCAAACCAGCCCCCAAATGCAAGTCTCGAGCCGGAGGGTCAACAACAGCTGCCGGAGGGTCAACAACAGTTGCCCCTGGCCTTTGTCTTCTGACAGATGCCGTGGGCCTACGACGCTAAGGGGCTGCATCTTCATTCCCACTGTTCTCTCTACCAGATCCTCTGTCTACACCACAACCTAAGGCCTGATGTCCTCCTCGTGTTCTAGCCATAATCTGGTATACAACAATAACAATATGGAATTCAGCTCTCAGTCAAATACAAAGATATCAAATATAATGGGTGATAATAATATCATCACCATTAAGCTATAAAAACATAATCAACAAAACAATGACAAAGCCAACCATCATCACAACCACTACCACTTCATTGATGAAATCATCAAGACAATTACCAAAGCCAACCATATAAGGCACAACTAATAACAATATTATCACACATAGGTTGTGTTGATTTGAAAGATTGCTGAACTAAGAAGGAGCTTTTTGAAGATTAAAGACTTGGAATAGTTTTGGCTTTCAACATGTTTGAAGGTTTGAAGGCTTGAAGATCAAATTTGTGATTCAATGTAAAAGGAAATGAAGTCTTCTGTTGATCCAAGTTTCTATATGTTTTTCATTAAGTATCATTCACGCATTACATCATAAAAGCTTAAGTAATTGATTTGAAACTAAAAATTAATCAAAGCGTTTTGGAAAAATAATTTCTAAGTATTTTAATCGATTACTATACATTATAATCGATTACATTGTTCTTCAGAATGCTGGAAATAAGTCAAGAACAAATTAATCGATTATCATATCATTTTAATCGATTATTTCACCACTACATTCATATAGGATTTTTATGAGTGACTGGTTTAATCGATTACCATTTGCTTGAAATCGATTACCAAGCTATTTTGAAAATAAGGTCACTCTGCCTTAATCGATTACCAATTGATTGTAATCGATTACCTAGTTCAAATCATGGTTTTTGCACTTTCTGTCTTAATCGATTACCATGTTCTATAATCGATTACCCTTCACAAAACCTGATTTTTTATTATCTGCTTTAATTGATTACACAACGGGATAATCGATTATATACATTCATGTTGTGACCCAGAACTGATTTAGAACACTTTAATCGATTACTGGAGCGTATGTAATCGATTACATTTGCTAAATAATCGATTACAGGAGCTGGTTTAATCGATTATTCTTGTTATAACAGTTTTATATAAATAGAACTCTGTCTCTTTTGAAAAAGTGAACGAAATAGAAATTGACTTTTGAGCACTAAACGTTGAGTAAGCTTTGTTACAAGTGAGAAAGGCAGTCTTTGAGGTTCTATTACTCTTGCTTCAATCCAAACCATCATGGGTCATTATGTTTTGTAAAGCAAGATAAATCTTTTCAAAGTTTAAGGAAAGGGCATTGATTCTGCATATCATACTTTATTCAACCTGAGATATTCTTAACATTGCATATGATTCTTGGATCATCAGGTGAATTCTTTCCTTATTCTTTCATGGTGTAATATTCTGTTTTTTAATTTCTGTGTATTTGTTCCATTGTATTCTGGTTTTCTTGCAAGTGTAGAGATAGTGTTTCTCTAAGATCAGCTGAGTAGTGTTCTCAGTGTGGGTATTAGCTTCTAAAGGTCTAATAGGGTTTTAGATTTCTGAACTTCATCTAGGGTTGATGAAGAGTAGCTTGTAAATTGCTTGTAAGATTTGTTGTTGATATAGTGGAACTCTATCCTAGTGTTGGGTAGAAGAAACTGGATGTAGTCTCATAGGTTTTGAGGTGAACCAGTATAGATCTTGTGTTCTATCATTTACTGCTTGGTTGATTAATTCTTAATTAGATTTCTGAAAGATAATTTGATTGTTTGAGGCATTACAAATCTTGGAGGGTGTTTGAATAAAAGTTTTCTTCATTGGTTTTTGATAAAGATCCAAAGGGAATTTTAAACTCTGATATTTGACTTGCAAAGAAATTTTTGAATTTACCAAGGCTAACCAATTCACCCCCCTCTTGGTTAAGTGCGAAGTGTTCCTTCATTTTAACAGGTTGGTCAAAGGATAATGAACAAACAAACCAATCATAGACCTAACCATCATCACCACTACCAAAGGCAACACAACCATCATGACCATTAAGCAAAATATGATCATTCATGCACCATATACTCTCCCATCTAACTCCCTTCCCGTGATATACTTGTGATCATCACTACCAAAGGCAACCAAAGTGGTATACTAGCATAACACCAATAAGGCACAACTAATAATCCATGCAAGCATGTTGACCACTACCAAAACATATTGCTTTTATATATGCTACACATACAATAAGAATGTGCCTTTTGTGCAGTCCATGTTTTTATATTTAATATAATGTATGGGCCACAATTCAAATTTCCATCGATCCCACAATCACTATTAACATCAATACTACAACATGTAATCATCTAATCTAAGTTAAATAAGTTTCCTAGCAACTCAAATATGTACAATAACCAATAAAAGACACTTCAGTTAATCATAAAATCCCAAATAATACAATTCTGACACTGTACGGATTAGTTAATCCGTAGAAGGCATACGAATTAGCCAATCCGTGAACTTAATACGGATCAGTTAATCCGTATGAAGTTCACGGATTGGCTAATCCGTAGAAGGCATATGGATTAGCCAATCTGTGCCATCCCCAACAGACCCCGATAATTGCAACATACCTCACACGGCGGCCGGAACATATTACCACCTCCCTCAGTCGACGAACAACCACCAATGTAGGCTTAGACGCGTCGGAACTGACGAAACCAATGACGAGCACAGGAGCACAGGCAACCTGAACAAAATTGCAACAGAGCAGGGTGTATGCGGCGGAATCCGTAAAGCCTTCAATGGTAACAGTGGTAATGAATGGGTTTAACAACAGGGGCATTTAAGGAAATTCACTGTGCATTTTAAAAAAAGTCTGGGTGTATGAGCCTTTTTGCTGGTGTATTAAGTTCCTCCCAAAACTTTATACATCCAGCAAAAGACTAATAAACCATTCCAATTTTTTTAAATACCCAAAGTACCCTAGCGTTATACAAGCACGGATTTGTGAATCCGTCAGATTCTTACGGATTCGTCAATTCGTAAGAATTTTATGAATTCGTCAATTCGTAAGATTTTTTTTTTAGTCATACGGATTGGGCAATCCGTATGGTCCATACGAATTGGCCCAATCCGTAAGTAAGTTTTTTTTTGTGTGTGCAGGTTTCGAACCTACGACCTTCACGTTATTAACATGAGGCTCCAACCAACTGAGCTAATAGGTCAATTATGATAAAAATCAATTAATGTTGATACATATATCATTTAAATGTTGTAGTGTATATTTAATACACATATAAGTTTACATAATAAATTTTGTAACAATTGATTTTGATCTAATAATTAAAGTATTTTTTTACATATAAAAATCATAAATTTAATAAAAATTTACAAGTTTAATAAACGGTAAATACATATATAATTTTTAATTTAATCTGTAAATACAAATATAATTTTTATTAGACTTGCAAATTTTTATTAAACTTATGATTTTTATTTAAAACTATGACTTTTATATGTAAAAAAATAATTTAATTATTAGATCAAAATTAATTGTTACAAAATTTATTATGTAAATTTATACGTGTATTAAATATATATTAAAAAGTTAATGTTATATGTATCAACATTAATTGGTTTTTAACATAATTGACCTATTAGCTCAGTTGGTTGGAGTGTCATGTTAATAAATTGAAGGTCTTAGGTTCAAAACTTACATGCATCATTATTTTAAATTATTTGAAAAAATATTTTTTAACTTAAAAAAAAAAACTTACTTACGGATTAGGCCAATCCGTATGGACCATACGGATTGCCCAATCCATACGGATTGGCCCATTTCGTATGACTAAAAATAAAATCTTACCGATTAGCAAATCCGTAAAATCTTACGGATTTGCGAATCCATATGTTTGAAGCCTGTAATAAAGCAAGGGTATTTTTGGAAATGCCCTGTATTGAAATGGTGTATTAGTCTTTTGCTGGGTGTATAAAGTTTTTCCCATGGGTTGATCAATTAACAGCCGATCAATTAACAGCCCGATCAAATGGGGTGAAGTGAAACAACAGGGTGTCCACATCCCCTAGAGAAAACAACAGCAAATATAAGTCTGTTAGGTGGATAATTTCTGAAAGAAAAAAAAAATTATATATCCTATTATCCGAAGGCTCCATTCTATGCACAGGTAAGGGGGAGGGATATTGTACACAGCCTTATCCTTGCATATGTAAAGAGGCTGTTTCCAGATTTGAACCCATAACCAACAAATAACTAAAATACAACTTTACTGTTAAGTCAGGACTCGTCCTCTAGATGGAGAATTTCTACACAACCAAAATTCTCCCCGAAATCAAAATAACACAACCTTATGAAGGTTTAGAGTTTAGACCATTATATCCTGCACTCTCACTATTGCATCCTGCACCTCTCGTTACATTTCGGAAAGCTATTCTAGAATGTAAATTTAAATTCTAAAATGAACATTCCAGAATGTGATGAGAGGTGCAAAATACAATAGTGAGAGTGCAGGAAATAAATGCCAAAGGTTTATCTGCACATAAATGAGAGCAACACAAACATAAACCAGCAAAATTACAGAACAGAAAAAGGATTGATCCCACAGTCTAAAGAAAGTGCTTGATGGTCACATAGGTCTAAATACAAATGATAAAATATAACAATGTCTCAGCGAATAAGGGATTCAAAAAGTTCTTCTATAGAACATATAGATACTACTTCCACATATAATAATTGTTTACCAAGCAAAATATGAAAATTAAAACTTGATTTAGAGGGTTAACTTTTCCATCTCTGCTATGGGTAGATTCAGCTCTAGTTCTCCATCAGTGTTGTCTCTCTTTGCATTGTGAGGCAGAGAAGTAGTAGTTGAAGAAAAGAATGAGCAGCAACTGAAGTTTATTCCTGGATAAGAGTAGTTGCAGATTGATTCCATAGTTCCTGTGTCAAAGTTGTAAGCAACAACAGTTCCTGGAAGCTGCAAATATATGATCTGTGCTTCTTCACTGTAGGCAATAGGTGCAACCTTGTAAGGCTCCCAATCAAAGAAGCTGCCAAAAAAGTTTTTGTTCTTAGGCATAAGCACTTCATGCATGACACTATGGACTAGTTTCCATGGAAACCTTTTGTAATCACAATAATTGAAGAATCCAAGATGGTCTTGCTCATTGAGGAGATTCCAAATGTGAAAGCCGTCGAAATCGGAGTAGCAATAGTACACCTTGCCTCCCGATTCGCACAAGCAACGGCGGTAAGGCAGTGTTGATTGCCAAGACCAACCCTCAAAGTAGTTTGGTAGTTCATATAGTTCACATTGGCTTCCTTGGACTTGATACACCAACAAATATCCATCTATTTCCCAATGAATCGCGCCATTCGCGTAAAGAGGAGGTGTTCCAAGTTCTTGGAACTCAAGTTCTGGCAAAGAAGGGGCAGCAGCTAAATTGATGGGGTAGTGGCACCTCCATTGGCCAGTGTCAGAAGAGAAAACATGCAGTTTTAGTCCATTGGAATTTGAGGACCCTGCTTCAACAAGAACAACATCAAAAAATTGGTCTCCATCATAGGCCAATCCAACTCTAACAACACTCCCTTGGATACTAGTTTGAGGGATCATGACATTGTGCTTGGTGAGGGGATTGAACACATGGTAACAGGATTTGTCACCACTAAAACCAGACATGAGAATCAAGCCGTCGCAAAATGCAAGGGTCTGCACAAAATTTTCAGTAGAGAAGCTGAGGGAATGGTCAAAGGAAGCTCCTCTTTCACTCTCAACATCCATGAAAGCAAACTGAGATGACCCATTTTCAAACTTATAGTGGCAAACAATACCAATACTAGTACTATATAGTGAGGTTGTGCCAAAAGTTTTGCAATTTTCAGTTTCCATACTCATTTTTCAGTTCCACCACTTTTCTTCTCAAGAACCTGTGAACAAAAAAATGAATCTGATTAGTAGGGACTTGACTTTAGGCTAAGACGGTGAATTTTTCTTAGTGAAGGCTTCTAGGAAGGAGGGATCATTCATCATGACTGGTTCAAAATTGGGTTGACTTATTGACTTTGTAATTTGTATAGCATTTCAGAAGTTCAAAAGAAATTTCTTGTGGCCTTTCTTGGAAGCATCTTTCCCTAAAGTTACAACGGAAACGAATAATAAAAGTCTCTAGAATTTAGCTCCAGCCAAGAAATGTCAAATTAAACGAAGTTTTCTATGTGTAGGGTTTCACACTTTGTATTCATTACCAGGAAACAAGAGGAGTAGAAAACAAAAGGTAAAAAAATGCAAAGATAATCACTTTCTTATTTAACTCAAACTATCTTGACACATGTTCATAAAATCAGAACAACAAAGACAAGAAAAACTGAACAAAAAGAGGAATGATTGTGGTTTGAGAATGTCATTAGAAAACATCCGAACTAAAACAAGAAGAAGAAGAAGAAAATCCTAAACAGAAAGAAAGTAGAAACATGGTGAATGGGAAAAAGAAATTAGAACACAAAAATTATAACAATACCAGAAAATGAAAACCCCAGATGAAAAAAGTAACCCAACAGAACTAAAAGAAGAAAAATACCTTGACTTGCTGCCTAGAATGTGAAGACCAGTGAATTTAATTTCACAGGAATTACTGAATATATTACTGAAGATCACTTCTTGTATTTCATTGAGCAGAGATAACAAAAACACCGATAAAGGCTTGAATCAATCAAAACAACAAAAGCAAAAAAGAAAGAAAAAAGATTCGAGAATCTATGAACAGAAGCTGATCACTGTTTGAACTTTTATCCTCCTTGCCTGCCAAGTAATATCTGATTTTTCTATTGTTGACTTTGTGGTCAACCCCATTCCAATTGGTCCACCCTCAAAAAAATGCACTGAATTAGAATTAACACCATCCCTTACTCTTTTTTTTCACCTTAATATATTCCTTTTTTTTGTGAAAAAACATAAATGGGAACGAAAGGAGCAGCGGTGGCAACAAAAAATGGAAATGATTGTTTAATCAATAGCAAAATGAGAACCTTTTGGTGTTCTTGAATTTAACAAGTGAGCCCTTTTTTTTAACAAAATATAGATATATGGAATTAAATCCTTTCTATGAAGCATGAAGAGAGAAGCGATCACATACCTAGGAGTTGAAGGGGGTTGTGCTGATCCTCCAACAGTGATCTTCAATATTTGGTAACACTCAATTCAGCTTTAGTAGTACAAAAAGTTGGCTAGGTTTTTATAGCTCCATTTGCATTTACCTTTGAGTTCTAACTAGGATCGATAATGAGACGAGATAATTAGGGCGGACACCGATAATAGTCTTCTTATATCTATTCGTAAAGTTCTAACTAGGGTTGACAACGAGACAAGATGGGTCGGACGGACATAAATAGTAATTTTTTTATACTTATTCATACTTATACGGACATCAAATTAAATTGGTATATACAATTTTTTTACGTATATGCAGGTAGTCATGGGTATTTATTGAAATATAAAATTTTAAATTTAAAAAAAAAGTATTTTAAAAAATGTTTATAATAAATAAATAATTTTGTAACATGTCTTTTTTATTAAAAAATAATTTTGAATATATATTTATATTAAAAATAAATTACCAACAAAGGTTAGTTTAGTTGGTATGGACCTCCCCATATCTACAAGTTGTCAATATGAAAATTTTATCTTGACCAAGAAGGTTAGCTTAATTGATAGATGATTGAATTTTTTAAACATACAAGAATTCGATTCTTTGACCGTGTTTATAGAAAAGACTTTGTTGGGAGAGTCAAAACCCACTTTTTTAATCTTTATACCTCGAGATTTAGTCCTATAATTTCCAAGTGAAGAAATACCTTGCTTCCAACAACAACAAAAAACTATTAAGTATTTTATAAGCATTATTTAAACTTTGAGATATATTCTGACTTTAATGAGCTACAAATGTCAACTCACCTATATTTTTTATCTATCAAAAGAGTATTAAAAAAATTAAAGCAATTTATTTTATATATAATTGAGGATATTTAAATAATTCTAAAGGGTAGATATCCACGGGTATTTAATAAACGAGTATCCTTTCAATCTATAGCAAGTTTTACGTGCAAGTACCTACATACATACAGATTTTTTGCCATCCCTAATTTCAATTTGTACAACAGGCCTTGCTGAACAATAGAATAATCTGTCAATATATATATATATATATATATATATATATATATATATATTAGAATAATTATTTAGAATAAAAGTATTTTTTTTTTAAAATCGATGAAAATAATTTAAGACATTTTTTCAACAAAATGTTTCTAGAGTTTTTTTTTTAATTTCTATAATATTATTTTATTATGTTTCATTATTATAACATCAATTTATTATTACGTGTAATTTTTTATTGTTTAATTTCCTTTTTATGATATAAGTTTTTTACTATTTTAGATCTTAGGCTATTATATTATTATTGTAGTAATACTTTTTTTTTTCTGAAAACTTTCTTATTAGTTTACTATAAAATAAAAAAGTTTATTGTTTATATAACCTTTATTAAATGACTTTATACAATTTCTGAAGGACTGAAGCCGTCCAACCACCACTAAAATACTTGAAGTAGGGTAGTCTCTTCCAAACCTGTCATAGGAACTCGCTTGGCTATGGTGGGCATGGATCACTGGTTTCATTCATGGTGATTCTCTTCCCTGTTGACTACTGAAAAATTAGTTCTAATTATAAGAAACAAAATAAAAAGTCATGAAATGAAAAGAAAAGGACGTAAACATTTTGAGGACATACATTGGATTCAAGGATTGCTATCGAGTGGCTGAACTATATTATGTGAGAAAAACACTAATAGTTACAATGATAGTACAGCTCGAAAGTCCAAACACAAAAAACTGCTAACCGCAGCAACTGCATAGAACAACTGAACTAAACCATAAACCGGCAAATAACAAAAGCCAAAAATCTATCTTAACTTAGACCGCTTTGGCATGCTACTGCTTAGACTCGCTCCTCGTGACTTACCAAAGCTTTTTGCCTTTCTTCTTTTCCTATCTTCTTCGCTGTCAGACTCATTTCCCTTCTCCCTATCTGCATTGCTTGCTTCCCTCTCCAGTTCCTCCCATGTCTTTCCCTTCTCTTCCTCAGAATCCACCTCGGAATCCTCATCTTCATCATCATCATCCTCAGACTCAACAAGTGATTCACTGTCAGAAGCTTCATCCTCTGAATCAGATTCAGGTTCCACATCAGATGGTTCATAACCTTTATCGGACTCCTCTGAGTTCTCAGATTCTGAATCAGTAGCTTCCAAATTCAGAAACTCCCAACCGCCACCTTCAATAAAGCTCTGAGGATCATCCGTGATTGTCTTCAGGATCTGACGCCAGTTCAGATTCAGCCTGCTCTCGTAATATTTGATGTCTGTTGTGTCAAGCCACTCCTTGATGCCATCCAGTGATGTAGAAGGGATAGAATCAATCCTGAGGACATCCCTCTTGAAGTCCTTAAATACTACTGTCATATCAAAGTTTTTCTGCCCAAGTCCAACTCTCTCAAGAT
>PYAF01003302.1:2223010-2329539 GCA_007407185.1 Glycine tomentella
GGGGGGGGGGGGGGGGGGGGGGGGGGGGGGGGGAGTTCAAAGAGGCAAACAAACAAGTGAAATGCATATACATTGAATGATTCTAGTAACAGTACCTAGTATTCAGACAACTTCAGTTCTGTGAGTAAAAGATGGCTGGACTGTCACAACATCCAGAAATTGGACACAATTTACTTGAAATCTTCAATTATTAGAGTGCTGGAATGTCTACTACACACAGCTTCATGCCTCTTTTTCAGAAGTCCTGCACTTTACAAATGGTATTCAATTAGTTCTGGAGACATTTTCATGAATCACTGCTTCCCAAAAAAAAAACTCTGCCATCCTAACTATTTCACAGCATTCCAATCACCAAATATAGAACAATCAAACTAATTAACCAACCATCAAACACTCCATTTCAAAAATAAACTATCAATGCTCGCTTTTTCCTTGCTTATCCCACACTCCCTAACATACATAAAACCTTTCTAGGAAAAAGAAATACTTTCTCAAGTTAAATTAAGGCTAAAATATGTTTTTTCACCCAATAAATATCAAAATATTCGGAATCCATCCTTGCAAAATTTCTGGTATGTTTTTCGTCCTCACAAAATTGAAATGTGTTGTTTTTTGGTCCAGTGCCAAGCTTATAGACGAAATTGAACCTACAAGGTAGTTTTTTAATTTATATTTTAAAATGTAATTTCTGGGGATTAAAAACCGCCACAAATTACAGAAATGTTTTTTAAAAAAAAGATCAAATCACAATTTGTGGTGGTTAAAAACTGCCACAATTTGTAGGATTTTTTCTTTTTGCAAATATAACCCTTTCTCCCAAACCCATAACAGCCACCACCAAACACCAACCTAGCACCGCCACCTATAACAGCCACCATCGAACCCACCCCCAAACACCACCATCAAACCACCAAGCATCGCGACCATCAAACAACCATGCTCTGGCTGACACGACCATCGCAACCCCGAAGCCGCCGTCGCCCCAATCCCATCACCTCAAAGGTGCGTCCGAGTTCCTCTCTCCCTCATATCTGCGACCCCGACGTCGTCGCGCATCTCCACCACCACCATATCACCATCTTCGACCAGATCTGCCTCCATCCAGGCCTCCCAACCCCTCCACCGCAACCCCAACCACCAACAGATCGGCACGGTGTTGGAGAGAGAGAGGGGGGGGTTTGGATTGGGGTACAGAGATTGGAGAGAGAAAGGGTTAGGGTCTGAACAAATGTCGACGTTGAATTGGTTAATGGACTAGCTTCTTTGCACAGTCAACAGACACGTAAGCTTGGAAAATCCAAACCTACATCCTAGCCAATTCACATTATGATTTTGCGAGGACAAAAAGCATACCGAAAATTTTGCAAGGACGGATTCCAGACATTTCGATATTTATAGGATGAAAAACATACTTTAGCCATAAATTAATAAATTGCAAACAAGCTGATCCAAGGCTACTGGATAATCTGGCAACAAACAGAGCTTTACCAGTACAGAACTTAATACTAAAACCACTGAGAGATGAAAACATACATCTTGCACAAAATCAAGCCAAACAAACTATCGTACTACTTCAAAGTGCACACTGAACAGTACATTTTCTAATCACTTTTTCTAAATTAGAATATAAAATCACTAGCAGAAGCCTTTCCACCTATAATTGCTACAGCTTATATACTTCATGAACCAGAATGCCTTTTCAGTACCCCAAGGTTTTAAAAAACGGTCAGGAGCAATGATATAGGTCACAGCATCAAGGTTTTTGGAGTGTCCGCGAAGGCAATGCAACCACAATTATGGCTACATCGACATTCGTCCACAATTTCACGCAATATCATGAAACGCGACAAAACCGCAACCGTCACCCCTATCAAATACCTTGCAGTACCCTAAAAGAACAAACCTCCAAACAACGATTTAGGTCACAGCATCAAGATTTTCAGAGTGTCGGCGACTGCAATGCAACCACAATTGTGGCCACATCGACATTTGTCCGTAATTTCCCACAATATCATGAAATGCGAAAAAACAGCAACCGCGGCCTCTATTTAAAACCTTGCAACCTTGCAGTACCCTAAAAGACACAGAATACCAGCCTCCAAACAAAGGTACAAAATATAACATACTTGTCAACCTGAGTATCTATGTGTGTGTGTGTGTGTGTGTGTGTGTGTGTGTGTGTGTGTGTGCGCGCGTGTGTGTGTGTGTATATATATAAAGTTATTCATCGCAACTCCAACGCAACATTATTATAATGAAGTTTAATATTCGCAGAACATCATAGCTATGGATTCAGACAAATGCGGAAAAAAATTAAAAAAAAAATAAAGTCAGCTAAAATTGAGAAACAGAGGAAAAAGAACCTGTTCAGCGGGGGAAAGCGTAACGAAGTTAGAGATAGGGTTTTGGAGGCTGAAAACGGAAAAAATGGAGGATTAGGGTTTTGGTCTGAAAATGCGCGGAAAGGAAAAGCGCAAAGAAGAAACGCACGCACAAGTCCAATTAACGGAACATGCACAGTGATTGAGGGATGTTCACTTGTTGCTTTCGTCACGCGTCTCTTTTATCTCACTGTGATTCTCGAACCTTCCGAGGAATGGAGAGAAAACGCTGTCGTTTGGATATGTATGTATTTAGAAGACAGTGTGCTTAGTAAGAATTTTTTTTCTTTTTTCTTTTGTAAAGGATGAGAAAGAGACACACAGAAACACCACTCCCTAAGACAGTAACAAGTTTTATTTTTTATTTGCTTTCTATTCCTTTAGCCTACTCGTGTTCACAGCTTTGGCGGTTCTTCTATATTATTTTATTTTTTTGTTTTAAATTACTATTTTGTTTTGTCTTTTTATTTAAATTATCTAATTTGATCCATGGGAATGTTGGAATTTGACTTTTTTTAGTTAAAAAATTTATTAAATAATTTAATACGATAAATAATTAAAATAACTAGTAAAAATATGTGTTATTATTTGATTCCAAAAAACTTATATAATTCATTCATAAAAATGATTAATGATTTTTAAGAATTATGATTATTGAACATGAAAAAGTTTTTTTTTTTACTTCATTTTAAAATGTTAGATTGAGTCTAATGTAATTCTAAAATCAAACCTTGGAATTTCACTTATTTTATTTATTTTAAATGTGAGTTTGAATCTAAATAAATACTACAAATTAGTTAATAGAATGAAAATATTTCTTTATTTGTATATTTTATTTTGATATTATTTTTAATTGACGTAAAGCTTAGTCTTTTTTAATATACATCTTTATGTTTAACATGATTGTAGTTGATGTGTGGATAATATAATTCTGTTTAATAAATTTAAGGTAGGGTTTGATATTTTGGTTTCTCCTACAGTGTGAGAGGGTGAGGAGTTTTATTTCTTTCTTTTAGTGCATTTTTGTATTTTCACTCAACTTTTCAAGGAAGTAGCGCATAACAGATCAGTAAATAGTAAATAGATAGACTTCATCCTCTGTTTTGACAGCATTCTTCTTGTTTTGTGAAACTGCACTAAGCCACTAACTCCACAACCCCAAATATAAGGTTATGATATCCATGAAAATTCATCTGATCATATCAGTCCATATATGTATAAATGTTACCAATTTGATTATTGTCGTCATTAACGGTTAACTTCTTTTTACATTCTTAAATTTAGTCTCTTATACATGTAGTTTATAACATTTATAAAAAAATAAAAAATAAAACACCACATCCATAGTAGAAAGTAGAAACCAAACTAAAAATACAAAAATAAATTACCGGTGGCATAGACCAAATTAGTACCGATTTAATAGGTTTTTAGTGTGTAGGACTTAACCAATAAATAAACTGTTACGGGATAAAAACGAGAGAACGGGGCAACGAAAACACTAACTAGTTTTCGATTTTTTCTTCTTCTGATGAATTAACTTCACTCTTGTTTTATTCATCACTTCACTAATTTAGTACCTCACGATAACGACCAAAAAAAATAGGGGAACAAAAATTACTCAACAGAAAATGAAGGCGTAAACGCTTAATATGATATGGAAAGAAAACATGATCAGAAAAAATGTTTAAAAACAAAATTATGAGAAATACCAAGCTTAGTGTTCAGACATCCTGAGCAAAAACTGCCTTCTTATTTTTATCCCTACCAAACTAGAAGCAATACACAAATTTTAAGACTGTCAAGACTCAAAGAGCAGTCACATGGATTTCAAAACTCATCATCAGCTTTCTCTCACAGATCCTCAGGGCCATTAATTTCCTGCGCGTGACAATTCGAGTTTCAAACCTAATGACAAGCTCTAGTTGATCATGCTGACTAATAAGATCAATATGTAAAGTAAAATACCTTGTCTGCGATCACAGCTCCGTCAGGTATTTCCAGCTTCACACCCGGTTTTGCAAGAATACTTGCTTTTCCCTGTTAAGGCCCAGAAAGATAACGGTTGATAGATGTCAAAAAGCCAAATAATAAGATTTTTGATAAATTATCTTGACTCATAAAAAACATGAAGACAAAAATAAATTACTAACAGTGAGAACAAAAAACAGGGAGCCTAGTTCTAAAAATGAACAGGGTTAGTTTGGAAATCAATAAATAATTGCATGGATTCCTTTGTGATTAGTTTTACTAGCAACAAACAAAAGCATTAGATAAATTTTAGAATTAACAAAAATATTTTTCAAAAGAACATTTCGACTGTATTTGGTTGAGAGTGAGCTTGACGCAACAATAAGCCCAGTGTCCAGGTTATGGGTTCAAATCTTGAAGAAAAGAAACTTTCTGCAGAGAATTCTGAGCTCCTACAGCACTATCATGCTTCATGCAACTTTCACTTAAATCATTACATGAGGAATTAAATATTCAAGAGAGAAATTCTATAACTAGTAATCATGGCTGTAACAGTATGCATTTATCCAGTCTCCTGCCATAAGAATGAAAGAAAAAATAAACAAAAATCAGATATAAGTAAGGAATTAAATCCCAAACCTTAAGGATTACACCAGCTCCAAACCATACATCGCCTACCACTTTTAGACTGTCAAGCTCAACAATACTGGGGATTGACTTGAACCGGCTCAAGAAGTTGCTAACCTGTGAAGGAGACAGGGAAAGTCAAACTCATATTCACCACCTAACACAAAGTTGATAGTAATCTTGCTCTTAACCTTCTTAAATTCTGGCCCCAATTCAATGGAAGGATTTTCAGGATTTGCCCTAGCTTGGTTCCTAATAACCAATCCATCTTGTAAAGTGTAAAGGTCCGACTGCAAAACAAACAACTGATTGTGTTAACAAAAGACAAATATCAACTTACAAGCAAGTTCTCATGCCTTGAATCAGGAAAGCTTATAACCTGGACAAGAAGCAAGTCTGAAGTTGCCTTCACTGGAAGGAAGCGGGATCGAGGCACATTAATTCCAATAGCTTTGTCAAAGAACTGTTAAAAGATACTAGTATTGTGTTAAGAGCTCTAGAACTGAATTTTCAGCATTAACTACATATAAGTAATATCTTAATAAACATTCAGTACCCTTATTGCTGCACCAGCTGCAGTTTCCAATTGAAGAACTTTTACTCCATCAACTTCCTAAAATTTTCACAAATTTTGTCAGCAATATTCCAACTGAATGTCAAAGTATAGCAATTAACCCACAATATAGTACACATGTCCAAGAAAAACAAAAAGGAAAAGATGGGCTATTTCCTATCAAATTATCAGTAAAAAAATGTCCAATTTGCACCTTAGGATTGGGAATAATTTCCATCTTCAGAGCATCAGCTTCAACAAGCCTTTTAATTGCTTTTAAGTTTACCCACCTGTAGATTATACATTGTCAGTACTCAATAACCCAAATGAGTATACAATTTTAAACAGTCAGTGAACTAACTAGCATAACTTACAAATTATTTGTGTTGAAAATTTTGAATTTCTCTATAGACTTAAATTCACTGACCTGGACAAAGACAGACATCGAATGATAATTTGTAAATTCCAAAAAGAACTGCTAATAAATAATAGTATGCTCCCGACTTCACCATAAATTATGAACAAATAGGAACATATTATGATAAAAAAAAGTCTTGCTTACTGCTATAAAGTGAGCATCAACTTGGAAAAGGTGAATTCATATGCAAAAGAAAGGAGAAGGAGGGGATAGCTTCTTTTTGTTTACAATACTACACTATTGTATAAACCTTACTCTGGTTATACTTCTTATGGTAGTTGTAATAATAGATAAAACAACAAAAAATAGCAAAAGCACGTTCTGACATCAAGCAAGTCATTGCCTTCTTAGTCAAATGCACACATAGTTAATCATGATACTTCATAATCTACTAAACAAATGCATACAATCGGGTACACTTGGGAAAGGGGGAAGAGATCCATGAAACTGATGAAAGAATACAAGACAGATCTGGAAGCTTACATGTTCATCTGGGACTTGGGCAATTTCCAGGAGCTGCATCAAACAATCAAAGCTAAATGTCACTTACTGCCAATTTCTTATAATTCTAAATGATCATACTTATATTTTCTTTTAAGTGTGAGAAACCAAAGAGGGAGAGGGAGGGAGCAGGACAATTATCAAAGTCTCAATTCAAATTTTTTGCTTCCTTTTGGGATAAAAACTGTGGATGGAGACATTAAAGAGACATTTAGACATTTGCTACAGTCAGTGTACTGAATTAATCAGATAAATCATGATTGAGAAGAAATGAAATCAGCAACTGTTACATGCCTGAACCCTTCCTTCGTAAGAAATCAGAGTGCCACCTTTCACGTCAGCCAATGTCTTGGGAGTGACCTGCATAACAAGCACCCAAAACATCAATATTATGTAAGTCTAAAGCTAAAATGCATTTGTTTGACAACAAACATCATCTTTCTTTACCTCCATACAGTATTCATTCTTGTGCTCAATCAAATGATTTAAGATTTCTAAATTAACCAGTTAAGGGTACTTGTGACATTAGTGATCAACTTTAAATAAACCATTAATACAACCAAAATAACAGAAAAAAGAATGAAAACTTAAAATAAGTATACTCAAGTCAACTACAGCACCCAGGTTGTCTGAATTGGCAACAAACACATACTCCTTACCCTGCAAGAGAAGAAAAAGAAAAAGAAAAAATAGTAATGGTAATGACTCGCCAAAGAAACAAAATAAGACAAAGCCCAACTAGAAATAAATCAAGTTCTGGTGTCAACCTGTGATAATAGCACATCAAGCTTTCCACTATTCACTAATGATGGGAAGACATCTCCATGGCCAGGAGGGTACCTATGCATGAAGGAATCAATCACAAGTCAAACAAGGAAAACTATTACTATTAGCAGAGACATGCTCAAGGTTTGTTAGGATTCAATTGCAAAATGGTAATGTTATCCACAAAATAATTTTCAAAAAGATTAACATGAATTCCTCTGGATAAGTTTCTTGAATTATTTGTCTTATCATTACACTTTACACCATTGCTAAACTTCTAATTCAAAAAATAAATAAATAAGGTGCATAGTTCTAGTGAAACTACTGACGCGCAGTCATGCAATAATGTAGCAGCGGCAAAATACAAATGAATTCATACCACCCGTCCCTGCCTGTCTGCCCCTTGGATGGGAATGGCAAAAAGTCATCAACAACCAATCGAGGATATTGACTCTGCATACATTTGAGTCCATGCAACAAAATATCAAATAAAAAACTAAATCTCAAAGTCCGGCAAATTAATAATATATTAGTGCAATAAACAGAGGTACAAACCTGGTTAAATGTATGAATCTCAATCTTTATTTCTCAACAATCTACAAACAGTCAAATTTTTAGATTTCGATGAATTCAGCCCATAATTCTACCAAGCAAATAGCAATGGGGTCCAAGGTAAAGCTCTTGTACCTTTTGAGTGTCATCATGAGTGTTGAATGAGTTCATTAAAAGCAACGGAACATTGCTTCCGTATTTGGAATTGAGATTCTACAACAATTTAAGCTATCAGTGGAAAGCTCACACGAATTGCAAACACTGAATAAAAGCCAAGCAAGAAAGGACTGTAAAACAACCTCAATTTGGACGACAATTAAATCAAGAAATGTCAACCCATCACGAACTTCAATGACAGATCTGCATTTAATACATAAACAAATTAAGGCTTAATGCAAGCCATCCAAAAAAGCTAAGTTAAAATATTTATCGAGAGTATATGATAACTCCATCCCCACCCCCCACCCCCACAACCCAATCCATGTCATTGGATTAATTTTATGTTCACCATAATTTCTATTTTCGATATGTTGCCAAATAATTTGCAATGAGGCAAACTGATTTGATTTGAAAAAATTTCATGAACACATGTATTCATCCATAACTTCTATGACAAAGTTAACAATAGAATTGTGATATAAAATTTACAAGGACATTAGTTCTTCAATTTTTTCTTCTAAAGGTTAAACTATTCAGTTGCTCCCTAAACTATTTGGGAATTTTCAAGTAAGAATCAAGCAAGAGTCACACACAGACGAAAATCTCAATCATCCAAGTCTTAAGGAAAAATAACATAAAAAATTAGATTCAGCATACTTTGGGCCAGTACAACCCATAGTTGTCCCCAAGCCTCCATTGAGCTTCAACACCACAAGCTTGTCCAATAGGTTCTTCACCTCCGAAGAACCTGCATCAACCAATTTCGGTTCATGTAGTAAGCACACATCAATCTTCTAAATCATTAAATCAAAGAGTAAACCAAGGGCATTAAATCAAAGAGTAAACCAAGGGGGTTAACACCGGATTTGTAAGATGTGAGCTTTGTTATTTCAATGGGTCATGAGTAATCACATAAGTGAGCTTGATAGCATACTTTAACCCAAAACCTTAAGACTCATGTTTATAGATCTTATACTCACTTATATGATGTTCAACCTTCTCATTCCTAACTGATATGAGACTTCACCTCACACAGTCACACTTGTAATCAAAAAAAAAAATCTTCACTAAAATACATTATAGAGGGACTAAAGTGATGGATATTCAATTCCTTAGAGATTTACTTAAACAACTTCATTACTTTAAGGATCATTTGAGAGATCAACAGTTCAGGGACAAAATTGATGGTTTATTCTTAAATCCACCTAATAAATCAAACAGAAGACAAAGATTAATTACCATCAGGAGTCAGTGCCAAAGTGTCATAAGGCACCACTACTTCATCCGTAGGCGTCTCGATCTTACTCCACTCAACATGCTGTGCTTCGCCACTGCATGTTCAAAAAGGATCAAAAGTTAATAAGGAAAAATATATAATAAAATAAATAAACAATAATCGGAAAATCGTAACACGGTGTAATTAATAGTGAACACACGTAACTGAAGATAAATGAAATGAAAATCACAATCACAAGCGTAATGAACGTTAACGGTTAAAACGGTTTAAGTTGACGCACCTGAGATAACGAGCAACGAGGCTTGTGAATCCGTTCTTCTCATTCTCGCTGCAAATAACAACAACAGCGATGAGGTTCGGATTCGAGATTGCGAGAAATGCAAATGAGATGAGAGATGCGGAAAATCGGAAAAGAGAAAGAGTGAGGACCTGATTTGGCTCAATGCAGCGACGGCGGATTTGAGGCTGGAAAGCTTGTCGGCGTCGGCAGGGCTAAGCGTGGCGGTGGCCATTGCGGTGGAAGGAAGAAGATTCGAAAGTTACGAAGTGAAGAAGAAGAAGAAGAAGAAGAAGAAGAAGAGGGTGAAGAGAGCGAGGTTATGGGGTGGAAATAGCAGAGTATGCAACTGTATTTTTGGTATATTTATATATGTAGATGTGGAGGCTTTTCCGTTAGGCCAGAGTAATAAAAAAGAGCGTGAATCTCAGACCCGATGAATACGAAGGAACAACTAGCACCTGTGACCTGTGTTTGTTTTTCAATTTAACTCTTATGTTTTAGGTTGATTTGTTATAGACAATTATTTTATTTTATTCTAGCAGTATTATTTCTCATCAAATAGCAAACTTGTGATCTTTGTAAAAAGGAGATGAATATCAAGAAAACAAAATTAAAATAGTTAAAATAGTAATACTAAAAAAATAAAGTTATTTTCAACACACAATGTTAAAATTTATTAAAATTGATAAAAAAAATTAATAATTATAAGCATGAAGTATCACAAATTTTATTGATAATCTTATCGATAACCTCTTTGAAAATACATGTAATATTTAAAAAAAGTGTGTTAAACAATTTATTAATGACATAAATAATGATAAAAAGTATGATTATATGTTCATTAAATATACACCTAATGACAGTGAAAGATGGCATAAAAGAGAGATATGAAAGATCTGACGGTTAGTGTAATGTAGTAAACAAAAGAGATGAAGAGGAAAAATGAAAAATAAATAGGGAAAGAGAAGAAGATAGTGTAAGTATTTGTAAAATAGATTTCTATAAGATAAATATTTAATTAAGTTATTTAAATAACAATATTTTTTTACTGATTAAATAATAATATTATATGGTTGAAAAGTTTTAATGTCAAATATTTTCTATTCACAATATGATAAAATTAAAAAGTATTCACATATTGTCAAAAAAAATTAATTATTAAAATTTAAAGTACTTAAATTAAACTTTAACCTATAAAAATTATAATGGGACTTGATAGAATAAAATTAAAAAGATTCTGTTTCATTCCATATATAATATATTTTAGGTTTTTCTTTTTTCACTCTTTTGATCTTGAGGTAAGAAATTGAATATAAAATTATATTTTTCTTTACCTCGATCTCAGTGTTAGGTATTTCAAATAAAGACACAATATTTTTAGTGTTTCGACAATATTGAAACAAAGACTAAAAATAATCTTCTAAAAAAAGAGACTAAAAATAATAACTATTTAAATAGAGATTAAAATTAAAAATTAAGAATTAAATATTCAATTAATAAAATAAAAACTTTCATTTATTTTATTATTGAATATGTAGTGGTATGAAATTTTTTATTTATCATTTTATATTATTATAAAATTTAATTTTCACACATTATTGGTATAAAAACTTTACACTATTGACTATTTCAAAGTCATTTTATATATAACTTTTAAATTAATTATAATAAAATTAATAATTTTATTATACATTGACATTTATAATTAAATAATAATATAAAAAAACATTTACACCGTAAGTGCCGTATGATTGAATTAATTATCATTCTTATATACCATTTCATTTAGTTCGTAATGAACTATTCGAACAAAATTTTAGATTTAATGATGCTACAAAAATTATTAAGGGAATGTTTGTTGTACTGGTAGATCTTTTAGTCTTCGGAATACAGGAGAAAAATATAAATTCGTGTTTATTATAAAGTAATAAAATAATTAATTTTACATATATTTTTTTATCTAAGTAAGTAATAATCTCATATTGGACCAATATTTAATATTGATGAGGGATAAGGAATACTTATTTTATGAGACAAAAATCATCTTTGTAAGTAAAAGTATAAATGTATTCTTTTCTTATCCATTATCACACTTTCTTCTTAATAATTCATTAATTTATGTTATTTAATTTTGTTATTCTCAAAATTTTCATTTATGTTCCAATTTTTATTTATTACCAATTTCATGAATTTCACCGATAGTAATTTTCACAGTCAATTGTTTCTTGCATGTCCAATGTGATACGGATAAATATATCTTTAAGAGGAGTTAGAAGAGTTTTGTGATAGAAACATGAGATATATAACATTTTGAGTGTAATTTGTTTGTTATTTATTGGTCTTATATATAATAAAGTTATTTTTTACGAAAAATAACATCTTTAACATAATAAAGATATGTATATTATAATTACTGGCTAGTAATTATAATATACATTCTCAAAAAAAAACCATATTTATGTTTTAATTATTCTTGGGAATATAAAAATTAAAAAGCATCCTCAATTAATTTTATAGTTAACCAAACACATATTTTATTAAATATTTGGAAATAATATTCTCTTGTTTTATTCTCAAAAATAATATTTTTAAGATTAAAAAAATTATCTGTAAAACAAACATCCCTGATTAATGGGATATAAATTAGCTTACTTTGATATTAAAACATCTTATATAATGTGAATATTTTCATGTTCAACAGAGGAGAAGATACTTGAACTATATATTGTAGCTTTTGACAGAGTTGAACCAACTTAAATTAAAGGCATATCCAAACACACAATCAAAATTTCATAGAAAGACACTTTTTAGAAAAAAAGACATATATTTATAAAATTTGTTTCACCATCATGCCCCAACACCCTCCTAGTTGGCTAGTCCTAGGTTTAGTTTCGTTGGTATTGGAAGAAAACATGGCGCCTGCTTCACTCAAAAGGTAAGAAAAAATGTGCTCAACCCATTGGTTTTGAATTTTGAAGTTGTCCTTTCCTTTTTATTTTCATTTTGGTGTAAGTTATTTCCTAAGTATTGATATCATGCTTTTAGAAGATTTCGAGTTTCAGTTGTTATTTACTGTTTATTAAAATCTATAACTATTAACTAATACTAATAAAGATGACACTATGAATTGATGTTTACGATTCTTTAGACATTTTTATCCCTCGATTAATTATGCACGCAATTTGTAAATTAGTTCATTACATTTAGTTTTATAGTGTGTTTTGATTAGATTCATGGTGTAAAAAAAAAAGAGATTAGATTCATGATAAGAAATAATCAATTATTCATAAAATTGGTTCTATTTTTTTATGAAATCATCATAATTTTGAGAAATAAAATTAATTATTGGTATTATCCAAACACACTATTAATCTCTCATGTCAACATTGGTTACTTTTATTTAACTTTCATCCTCTTTCTTCCTCTTTTATTTTATTTTAAAAAAAAAATACTTAAGAGGCTTGAATCTTCCCTAGTAGATAATAATTGCGATTATGTGGAGAACTTTTTATATGACTAATAAATATTTTGTTAGTAATATATATATGATGAATTCTTATTAAGTTATATAATACTTTTTTTTAATTTTTATTTTTTGCCATCAAACAGCTGAGGGTACTTTTCTTTAGTGCTAAGATGTCCGGGAAAAGGGAATAAATTTGGGTTTATTTCGTTTTCAAATAGCAATATCATAAAGCGCCACTTGCAATTTTTTTTTTCATTTATAACAATAAAGTGTCATGTCATTATCTTCATTAAGATTTTTCATTTAAAATAATAAAGCACATAGAACTGATAGAAGTCATGTTGAGATCAAGTTTGAACTTTATATAATCGTAATCACAATAATTAAGATTTAATTATTCGCACTATGATTATAATAATTATTCTTGTACTTGTAATTACTAATGTTTAACTACTTTATAAGCAAAAATAGCATCATGTGATTTCATCAATAGTGAATTTTGTTTTACACTTAAAAAGCTTTTGTTGCAAAATCCCATATAAAATGACAGGCCGATAGTTTGTGTAGAAATTATTGAAAAAAATCTTCTATAAGTTAAGTTAATAATGTGTATAGTGAAAATCACAGTTAAACGTTCATCTAAATATAATGATGATCATGATGGTGTCATGCACTCATGCTGTTGCTGCTGATGGATGGCTTAATTTTTATGCAATATAATAAAGTAAAATTCGTTTATTGCGTTTTCTTTCGTTGCTTTTTTATTTGTTAGAGGTTGGGATAAAGGTCAAGCCTAATGGCTCGTGGGTTTAGAATAAAGAAGAAGAAGAAGATAAACCGAACATTGTTACCTAGAATTGAATTTGCTTTCTTTGTATTCCATTTAGGTCATGTCAATCTCACTCTTTAGTTTAATCCCGTCATGGTTCACGCTCCATCTATGTCATTTAAAAATTGTAATTAGATGGGTACCAAAAATTGGTGGCTTATTAGAATCAACGTAGGATGCCAAATTGCGAATGTTTGGCCAAAAGTTATTGGCAATAGATATATAGTTTGTGAGAGTGGGATATCATTTTCATGGTTCTAACATTATCTTCCCTTATTATTATTTCGTAGGTTAAGGTGGAGAAATGCAACATAAACAGTCTCACGTAATTAGGTATCTTGATGGGTACTCCAAATCCAATACATGATGGCTGCTATTTCAAGCAAGCTAGTTAAGACACATGGAGAGCCACTTGAGCTAGGTTAGTTCTGGCTATCTTTGTGACGTTGGTGGGGCAACGCTTGTTTGCGCATGAGCTTCATACTCTCATATATCATATCCTTGTGACAACTAAGAAGCAAGATTTCTTGTTTTAAAATTAATTTTAAAAAAAAAAACTAAAATCAGTTTTAAGTTTTAAAAAATTATTATCAATGTTGGTTGGCTCAATGTAAAGACTAGAGCTGATTAATTAATTAGATTGCGCAACTTGACGTGGGTTGGCTCAATGTTGGTCACAATATATGGTAGGTCAAGTAAAAATCTCATTTAATTTTGTTCTTAAAAAAAAACTGTATTAAATATTTATTTGAAATTTTTATGATTTAGGGATCAATAACCTAAAAACATTTAACTTCTACCATCCCTACCTGTCTTTTTGTTAAGATAATATGTAAATCATATTTAGATATAAATAATCTGTCTCATTTTTAATAGTGAGTTATGTCATTTCTTGGAGACTCAAGTCTTTCAAACATGAGTTTTTGTAAACTTTTAACATATAAACTTGATTATGTCTTAAAGGACTTTAGTTTTCCTAGTGAGACCTAATTCTTACAATAAGAGAATTGAGCCCTTTGCTCATTTTAACCTAAAGACAAGACAACTGATATTTCGATATAGAAAGATCTCCTTATTTCTTCACCGCGGATTCTCGCGTCATTTTCTTGAAAAGATATTAGATCACCGTGGGAAACTTTTTAAGTTTTTATGTCTTTTTCTCAAAATTAATTCATTTAATAATCTATTTTAAAAAAAAAATCAATTTTAGTTTTAATCAATATTGTCAAATTCAACTTAGACTGATCAAGTCAACTAGTTGACTAAGAAATCAATAACCTAACCAGTTCGTTCGAGTAGGGGTGTTCATGGGTATGACTCACCCGCAAACTTGAATTGACCCAAATCGATCTGGACAGTTTGAGTTAGGTCATTTATGTATTTGGGTAAAAATCGAATCGATCAAAATCAATCAAAATTTTTAGAGTTGTTTGGTTTGGCTTTAAATATTATTAATATTGGACTCCAAGTGTTGGAACTACAAGTGTTTATAATATTAACTTATCATATTTTGTTCATTTGTTTTAACAAATCTAGTTGTAACAAATCTGGTTGCACTAAAGCTTATTGCAAGAAATAGTTAGTAAAAAATAGTTGTGATTCAGACTATTACAGTAAATCTCGCTAAAGAATATTTTGTTTTAATTTGTATTAGTCTATTTTAGAATATTTTGTTTTACTAATTTCAGACATTTGATAATATTGTTTTAGGATAAATAGTCATTTTCATCTCTCATATGTAAAGTAGTGACAAATTTGTTCTTGAAATATAAAAATTTAAATTTTAGTCCGCGAAAGTATAGTTTTAAAAACCGAACTGGTTATTAACCCGGTGAAGGCACTGTGTCACTGGATCAGTGGTCGAACCGGTGGGTCACTAATTCACCCGCATAACCCGGTATGTAATAAAAAAATTAAAAATTTTATGACATAAGCTAAATAAGTTTAAGTTTAAGAAATAAAATTATCAATACAAAATTATAAAATATTAATTTCCACCCAATAACCCATTTTTAGCCAAAGGAAACTATAGTAATATTATATCATACACAAATTTGCACTCAATTTACTTTTATTCTATATTAACATTACTAACAATTTATGAGTATTTTGGAAATAAATTTTATATGTCTAAAAAAGAAAAGAAAATTTCATTCCTACATACACTACTTATCCACGATTGACAAAATACAAGGCTTAAAAAAATAGTCACTTAGTTAAAACAAAAGAAAAAAATATTCAAAAAATAGTTTAATTATAAGTTAAAATGAAAATTGTACTCAATTTACTTTGTGGATTTTTTAAAACACTGCCCGAAAAGTAAAAAAATGCGTTAATTCATTCATCCATTATCGTTAATGAAAGAGCCTGCGTGGCACAGAAGGACGAAAATGTAGCAAAAATGATTATCAACATGGCTACTGAATAGATTGGACCAAAATATTAGTAAATTTCCATGGGACCAAAATGTCAATAAGTTTTCATTGAATGAAAATTTGCTATGATATTATTATGTTCCAACAATATATCAGTGATCTCAGTAGCTGAGAAGACAAATAAATAGTTGTAGCAAATTTGCTATGTATGTAAATGAATATACTAATATTTGAATTTTCATCTTTTTGAATGAGTTTGTCCGTGCTCTACACATTTAGGGGAAAAAAATGACTATTTACCCTAAATTGTATTTTACCCTTAAATGAAATGAAATTTTGGATCTGACAAATTTGTTCAATGGAAACTTACTGACATTTTGGTCAAATAAAAATTTACTGACATTTTGATCTAATCTATTCTGCAGCCATGTTGAAAAATCATTTTGTGACATTTTCATTCCTCTGTGCCATGATACTCTTTAATTAACAGCAACAGACGAAAGTTAACAAATGAATAGATTTGTCGCATTTTTTCACTTTCGATGATTAAAATTTGAATTTTCATCTTTCGAGGACAAATTTGTCATGTCCCTACACATTTAGAGACGAAAATGGTTATTTACCTTATTGTGTTAATTATATTGAATATTTAGATGAATCAGGATATAAAATAGTAATTTTAAGAAAAAATATCAAATTTAAATGGATAATCCGTTGGCTCGAACCAAATCAAACTATTCATGAATAAGTTGGGCTTCAAAATTTTTTTTCTAAAAATTAAACCAAATCAAACCAACCAAATTTAATTGAATTAAATCTTAAATTTGACGAAAATCAACCCGATCCACAAACACTCTTAAGTTCGAGCCATCATTTGGGATCTGATATGCATAAGATCAGTGTGCAACATAGTATGACTCGACTTTGAACCGTTGGCCCTGGTGATTTTATTTTTATTCATTGAAACTACGTCGTTTTGCATTGGGAAAAAAAAAAGAGAGATACACCTGGTTCAAGAAATCCTCATCCTCTTGGCCTCTTTTGTGTCTGAAGCTTCACTCGAAAGTGGAAACACTGCTCTCATCGACTCGAAAGCGGTTTGCGGTTTCCGCCGTCACCGGCGAGACGCCGCCGCCGTCTGGAATTGGAAGACCGTCGCAGTAGTCGCACCATCGCAGCACGCATTGTATATCTTCTCTCATTCTCTATTTATTTATTTGTTGGCTGAAATTTCAAATTCCTATTTTGTGTTGATTTTATAATTGTTGCTGTTATCATGTTATATTTAGTGTTTATTATGAATTTTCTTACTTATTTCATGGGTCTCTAACTCTTCAATTAGAGAAAGAAGCCAGAATTTTAACTGGTTACAGGGTAATGGCTATTTTTTTTTATCAGCAAAATGAAATTTTTTATTGAACGAAGGCACAATTGGTGCTCCTCAAAAAAAGACTGAGATTACAAGATATTCCATCCAGAACCCACTCTTCACGAACCAAACATCTATATTTGTTTTAGATAGGATATGCTATCTACAACCAATCTGATGACCGCATATCCATGTGGGAGGAGTTATAGTTCATCTCTTTGTCACAAATCCTAACAATATTGTAATTCAATGATTTAAATGATCATGTTATGTTTAGTGTTGAGTTTAGGTTGATATTATGGTTAGTGTTTGCTACTTTCCCTATTGCAACTTATGTCATGCTATGCTGATGGACTTGAATTTGAAGAATGGACTTGTGGAATTAGCATAATTTGTGTTGTGAATTTTTTGAAATTTTTAAGGTATGGTTTGATTTTATTTTTTTAAAGATTTTTTGAAGTATAAAAGTTTACAGATTATGAATTTTTTAGATTTTTTTAATATAGACTACGTCATGTGAGTCAATTAATGATTCATAATCTGTAATGACCAAGACACTACCTAAAAAATAAAATTTGTAGTTATTGAGTGGTGGAGAAATTTTATTTTAATAATTATATATACTTATATAATTAATTAGAATTAAAAATAAAATTTGACACTACCTAAATATAAAATTTGGCACTACTTAAAATTTGGCATGGGTTAAAAAATTTGCTGGCTTTGCCACTGCTGACTGAGTTGATGTCTTAATCACTCAGGTGAATCATTTGAGCTAGACTTGATTGGAATGCATATTATATAAATTACTTAAGTCTATGACTTTGGTATTCAAGAGTAGCTCTGGATAGGCTACTCTTCTTACCAATGATGTTGGTGTAGTTCAGTTTTTATTTATTCATTGGTGTATTTCAGTTATGGCTGTTGTGTGACATACATTGCAATCTATTTTTTTTTGGCTTTGGATTCAATAATTTTCATTGAGTAGAAACAATGAGGCTAATTTCATAATGTTTTGATATCTTTGTTTCTCAACCTTGTTTGACTGATTTTTGAATGATAAAACATGTCTAGTTTCATTCCACTGGCATGGATGATAAATGTTGAGATATATTTCTTTATTAGGTTGAATTTAAAAAATTCACATCTAAGATTAACTGGAATTTGTATGATTTAAAGTTTAGAAGGAAAAAGTTAATATTCGACACATTAGGGCTAGGTTTGGACATGAAACTAGAAGCCCGTAATCCTGTGTTTGCACATTGTTGATTGGGACAGATGCGTCAACATATACTAGTGAGACTTTATGTCTTTAACCTTTCTTATCTGTAGCTGGACTCCCATATCATCTCTGGTTGCATAAGACTAGTCCTTATTTGCAACAATTAAATAAATTTTGGTTATAGTTTCTGCTACGTCTTTTTGTAAATGCTTTTCTTTTGCAATTTCTCATCATGGTGCCCTTCCAGGTTGTGGTGGTTTGCGTTATCTGTGTGCCCAAACTATATGATGATCTTTTCAGGGGCAACTACATTTAACTTGTTTTCTTTGTTTTTATTGCTGCTTCTTTTGTCTCCATTTCAGGGAAACAGAAATGGGTTCTTGTGCTACATCATCTGTTCTGACTAATCAATTTATTCCGTGGTCTACAACCAATACTGAATCTGCCTTGGACTCCAAATTGGGCGTCATATTTAATAAAATGTACAGAAATACAAACAAAAGACAACTCAGTCTCTCTTGTGCTTGGGATAGTTATAAAATCAGGAGTATTGGTGCGATTAAATCATACAAAGATGTATCTTATTTTCAAACCGAACAAGTAGGATCGTGGGAAGAACCGGATACTGGAAGTGACACTGACTGTGATGATGAAGAATATGAGGAAGTTGAAGACGAGAACTTTGGATTTGAAAGTGATTCAGAAGAGGAAGGGATGAAGGCTTCAGTTGTTACTGATGTTAATATAACTTCAGGGAACAACTATGAAGAACTTATTAAGAAAGGTTCATTTTTTTTTTGTTGCTTTATCTCTTTTGGAACCATAATATGGTTTTGATAACTAGATGGGTCCGGTCCTGGACAGGCCAATCAGTTACTGTCCAAGCATCTGAACTGGATTGACCGAAAACATCAGACTTGAGATTGGACTGGCCCATGACCAGTTTATTAGAACAGGCTCAGTCTAAATTTTAAAATTAGTGCTGAAGTTTAGGACTATGATGCCAGAATTATCGTCCATTTGCTAACTAAACCTCAGAGCTTCATTAGGTCCTTGCTTAAATTAAAATGTCCACAGTTTAGGCATGCCTGGTCCTAACCCTTGTCTTCTTCCCCTTAAAAGACTACTTTTGTATTTCTTTTTGGTTACCTTGTGAGTTGTGACACACTATTCTTGTTAATGATTAATAGTAAGAACATAGTAAGGAGAAAACAACCTTAGTTTTTTGAAGATCACTTTGATGCACATATTAATTATTTTATAATGTTTTCCATGTGATCCAGTTCAACTGCCAAATGCCATTTAAACTAGTGACGGCTAAACTTACCAGTTTAGGGTGTGTTTGGTTTAGAGGATGGAAATAGAGAAAGATAGAAATGGAAGATAAATTTTTGAATTAATGTTGAGTGTAAGAGATGTGAGACCCACATGGGGTCCACACAATTTCTTCTGTATTTCTCTCCTCTCCCCTTCAACCAATCACACCCTTAATGATCAATTCAGTTGTTTAAACATTGCTTTATATTTTCTCCCTCTTTAGTTCTTGTAGTTGTTACTTTCAATATGGTTTTAAGGTTGAACAAACTTCCTTATTGTGGAATGTATGTTTCAAATATAAATGTGCTGAAAGAAGTTTCACAAGTAGATTGTAGAATATTTTTTGATCCTGGACAACAATTTGCAGCTATAAGAAGATATTTTCATTATTGCAGAGATTGAACAGCTTTTGGAACCGGAAGAAAGAGCAATATTGCAACAGAATATTACTCCTAACTTGGAAAAAATATCAACCGTATGTCTGTGACTCTGCATCTGTCTCTCCTAGTGCCCACTTTCTTATTTACTCTTAAGCTCTTCTATTCATATTTTCAGGAAAAATGGAGCCCGTTGCACTCTCTTGTGCTTTCAATGCAGATGAGTTGCGTGGATAAGCTTCTTGAAAATGGTGTTGATATTGATTTACCTGATAAGGTGAGTTTGTTTATATCTGGCATATAAGTATGTCAATTTATGCATAGTATTTGCCTGGACTTAAATAGCATTATATGATCAAACAGGAAGGTCTTACTGCACTACATAAGGCAATTATAGGTAAAAAAGAAGCCGTGATTAGTCATCTTTTACGGAGAGGTGCAAGTCCTCATGTTAAGGATAAGGTGAGGAAATATTCTGTACACAATTGTCCAAAACTGTTGACTGCATTCTGAAGTGTGCTTTGTGTGTTTGTATATCTATTTCTATGGTAGGATGGAGCCGCTCCACTTCATTATGCAGTTCAAGTTGGTGCCAAGATGACTGTGAAATTATTGATCAAGTACAAGGCTGATGTCAATGTTGAAGATAATGTGAGCATTTCTTTAACACAAGCTTGTTTTTATTTGTTTAGACGTTCTTCAATTTTAAATATAGTCTATGGTTTATTTACAACTTTAAAAATCTGCCAGGAAGGTTGGACCCCCTTGCACATTGCCATTCAAAGCAGAAATAGAGATATAGCAAAAAATTTGTTAGTCAATGGTGCTGATAAGACTAGGAAAAATAAGGTAATTTTGTTGTACATTCCACCAGACTTTGCAGTTATCAATGATTTTAAATGCATCAGGGTGAACAGGTGTTATTACCATTCCTTTAATTCTTAACATTGTTTGACGGCCTATTCTTTCTTCGTTATATTTTTAAGCCATTTGTGCTATACTATACTGCTATAGTCCATTGAAACTACTGTTGTGAAGTGTCTACCACTCCTTCCTTTGGTTTCAAGTTTGTATTGTTTTAGACAGAAATTGATGAAGCTGGCTGCTTCCTTTCATACTAGTCAACAAGGGTTTATTCTTTTCCCTTGCGTTAGAATTTCATTGGTTGGTTGGTTATGTTTCAGGACGGAAAAACTGCCCTGGATCTAAGCTTATGTTATGGGAAAGATTTCAAGTCTTATGACCTTGCCAAATTACTGAAGACGGTTCCAGCTGACAGTTATCTATGATGTTCGAGATGCAATCGGCCAGAACTAGATTGAAGTTTCAGTTGATTGATAGGTGCTGCTAATTAGCAAGTAAATCGTCCTCTTGGCAATCAGCCATCTTTGAAGATCTTCTGCTATTCTATTTCAAAATGAGGAAAATTTTGATGGAACAATTCATTATCTTCTACGCCAATGATTAATTGGAATATTTTTGCCGCATAGCTCGAATTGACAACACTATCTTGTCAAAACCCCACACTGTGCAGATTATAAGTTGAGAATACTAGGGATCAGCATACACAAAATGCTTGGCAAATTGCTGACTTATTTTAGATGAACTGTTCAAGCCACTGATTTTTCTGCATGTAGAATTATTTCAACTAATAACGAATAATCAGTGATAATTAATTGTATTAAGTAGAGGTAGTTCATAAATTTCTGTTCTATGTAAGTGTTAAAGTTTAAAGTTGTTTATAAAGTTTGAATGATAGACAACAGTGCTAACATTATTGAGTTATAGGTTATATATCAAATAGATTGTCTCTTACCCTTCACAATTTAATCCTTGGATATGACTAACCTCATGGAATGGAATAATAAATTCAAAACACTTATTAATATTTTACTCTAAAGTGTTTCTATGTTCTAATTGTTAAACTCATTAGTATTTTTATGTTTTAGTCGTTTTTTTTTTTTAAATTCTTTTTCTCTTTATTTTTTTCCTCCTCTTTTCATCTCTATTTTATTTTAGCTTATTTTTCATTTCTTTGATCTTATTTTCATTTTTTATTCCCCTATCATTTTCTCTTTTTCTGTCTTATTTTTGATTTATCATTGAATTTATCTATCATTGATTTTAATTAACTTAGATAAAAAATAGTTGTTGATGTGGATGTTATTTAGTATATTTTATTTCAGCATTTAAATCAACATATATGAACTGAATAAGGCGGCATTAATAAATATTCATTCACTATTGAAGTAGATAATAGATAAATGATCAGAATTTTTATAGGTTGCTACTATATACGGGTGGGACAAATTTGCTTAGCTAGCATCACTCAATATCTTAAAATCTTGTTGCAATAATGCAGTTGATACGATATCGTTAATAGTCAGATTCGGTCTTTGTCCCAATCCTTACACTCACGCATCAGTGGCCCCCACTGGCGTAAGCTTAATTACATGGGGTGAATATATATATATATGAAATTTTCCCTACCTTGTTTTGTGTCAACATTGTTATTTTAATCTTAATATTATCAGTTGTAATAATCTTTCATTTAATAATTTTAATAGTAATTTTCGTATTACGATTGAGTATTTATATTTATTATTTTACCTGAACCCAACACACCTAAGTTTCTTAACTCAGTAGATGTGTTCTGTACCGTGTGAACATTACCATTTACCATTTTAAAATTAAATAGAAGTTGTGTATACATATAAACACTATAGAAATGTTATGTTATTTATTAATAAAAGAACCTAATAATAAGGTTCCAACAGAATGTTAGGTCTCGTAATTCACATCGATGGCAACATTCCACGTTCTCACATAAGATACTAAAAAAAAAAAAAAACGGAAACATTAATATGTGGTTAGAGATTTTTGGAATTAAAAAAGAGAGGGAGAACAAGAAGAGGTGGTGCAGAACGAACGATCTCTAATTCTGTCTCTTTGTGCTGTGCTTTTGTTTGTACACGTGGCGTCGTCCCTTAAGTGGGTCGGCGAGTGGCCATGACGTGGCCAAAAGCGCAAAGTGAAAAGTCCCATTCACACTTTCTCTCTATCCACAACGTATGGTTTGACCTACCAGTCTACCACACTCACTCTTGTTTTTTCAGAGCCGCTAGATATTTTAACATCACAAATATCCTTCTATTTTATTTAAATTATAATTATAATTATATACCGCCATTTTATTTTTAATCTTTAATTGCAATTTCATTTGTACTGTTCTCAATGGATTGCTTCATCATCTTCCTTACTCACATTATTAATATTTTATAATCAATAAAAATCTAAGATAAATATAAAAAATTTATAATAATTCATGTATTATGACTAATCAATTAAAATATATCTCATCGATTAGATAAATAATGTTATATAATATATAATATAATGTTTTTACTTATTACCTTAAAATATTGTTATTATTTCAATTATGACAATTTTTTATACTTATTTTGTGGGTGAGGATAAAATTTTTATGAACCCTTTTTGTTTTGAAAGGAAAAACTCATTGCCTCATTTTTTTAAAAAATATATATTTTTGGAAGGTAACAACTTATTTAATTACTTAAAACATGTTTAAATATAAGATTAAAGTATTTTTAAGAATTTTTTTATTGAAAAAATATTATATTTTTAATAAAAATTTTAAAATATTTCTAACTTATATAGATCCTTAATCAAATACAAATAAATTCCTATAAGACTACTTTACCCTTTTCAGTTATTTTGACATATTGTAAAAAGCATTATAACTAGATATCAGGGAGAATATTAGAACAGAAACTAATAATTAAGGTTTTGTTTGGGAGTTAAGAGAAGAAGGAAAGAAAAGAGATTCAAGGAGAAGGGAGGGGAAGGAAAGGGAAGAAAATGAGGGAAGTTCTTCCTCCTTGTTTGGGAGTTAAAAATATATTAAGAGAGGAGAATTGAGATTTAATAAGATGTTAAATATGAAAATTATATAATTTAAATGTAAAAATATATTTTAATATATTTTGGAATTTGTAGTTGGGGTAGAATAGTAATTTTAATTACTTTTCCTTCTAAAAACTCTCCAAATTGGTGAACAACAATTTTTAGACTTTGGAGAATTTTGAAAGAGTTTTAAAAATCCTCAAATTCTTTCCCTCAAAAATTAAAACTCTCAAACAAGAAAATGACACCATCTAAACCTTTCCCTTCCCTCTTTTTCCCTGCAAAATCCTTCTCCCGCATAATGGAATTTATGCATTTGGGTTTGGGGAAAAAAATATGGGCCACGCTTAAATTGTGCACTGTGCAAGTGGACGCATGTCATTCCCCAACCCGCGAGTAGCCTTTTGCTTCACTCTCACCCGCGAGTGTGAATGACGTGTTCGAAGTTATCCACAAAAAAAGTGTTACACTCTTACTTTTTCTAGGATCGACAACCGCGCGCCACGTGTCCGCAACATTTCTCGACGTGAGCCACAAGATTCCTTCGATTTTTCGATGTCGGATTGAATAAGAAGAGAGAGAGAAAAAAATATTTAAAAAAAACACTTTTTCAAAAAAAAAAAAAAAAGTCCTACGAGAAAATAGAAGTTCAACATCTGACGTGTCACCCTCTCGTTGCTCATTCCTTTTTTTTCCCTCACAGCAAGAAGCAATTTCAGAGTCTGAGCTTTAACTTTTTCCAACTTCTTCATCTATCTACTTCTCTTCTCTTCTCTTCTCTTCTTTTCCCTTCTTCTGTTGTAACCAACAACAAATAACACTTTTATCCCTTAGAAATTAACCATTTTTCCTTTCTGGGTTTTCTATAATTTTGTTGAATTTCCATTCCTTCTATTTTCTGCTGCTGCTAAGTAGCAGTGGTATTTCTGGCTTATGAGTTTTGAGCTATGAGCATCTTTCTATTTTGAAAAGAAGATTGGAATTTTTTTTTTCTTTAGAGAAAGGCTTCTTTCTAGTGGTTGGATTTTTATCCATCAAGTTATTGATTGAGGAGGGGGTGATCACGCGATCTTGTAGATGATGGAGAGGGTTCGTTTTTGTGCTTTGTGATTCTGAGATGTGAATTAGTGGTTGGTGAAGTCAAGAATCAAAGGCAGAGTTTGTTTGATAAATTTGACTTTTGGATCGAGGTGGGTCCATTTTTGTACACGATTTTGTTGTTTGATTCTGTTTCTAGTTCTCTAAGGGGAGAGAGAGGTGGGAGGAAGGTGGAACTTGTGATTTTGCTTGTTTATGTTGTGCTTTTCTTATTTCGGAATTCGTATTCCAGAAAAGAGGAACTTTAGTTCTTAGGTGTTGTGATCTGATTGTAAGGAGGGAAACAAAGTTGAGCAAGTTTGGAACTGTAAGAATAGGGAGGAGAAGATCTTGATTCTTGACAAGAGGTTGTTTCTTCTGCAGCTATGGCGATTCAAGTATGTATTTAATATATAAGTTTCTGCTATGTTTTCATTCGATATGAATTGTTTGATGATTGATATATATATATATATTTTTTATATTTTACTCTCAATCTATAAAGGGTAGCTGAGATTGTGCTTCAATTTCAATGTTGATTGTATTCGTTTTGGGTGGGAGATGCATAGTACTATTTGTTAAAGAAAGGAGGAAGAGAGAGAGAGAGAGAGAGAGAGAGAGAGAGAGAGAGAGAGAGAGAGACAACCATAATGGCGTTCGTTTTGCCTAAAAAAATAAATTTGAATGCTTCCCTTTTGGGAAAGAGTTATTAGTGGAAGGGGACCTGCTTAAGGATTATGAATAAATAACACTTGTTCTTGTCTTTACCAAAGGAGTTGTTTCCCTGGTGTTTTCCTTTTCTTCTTCCTTCAAATATTTCTTGGGTGTTTTTGCTACTTGTCTTCTTGTGGAGTGAAAGATTCGCCTGAAAAGGTGTCTGATTCCTTAGTGGATAAATAATTTCTGGTCTGGTTGGCCATTATATATGAAATTTTTGAGGTTCCCTTGATGATTATAATTAATTATATTTCTTTGCTCTTTTTGAATCGAATGTAGGATCAAAATGGATTTTACAGATCACAGGGTGGTCCTCCAGTAGGAGGTGGTGTATCTTTGAGTTCTGGAGTGCATTCTGTCACACATATTCAACTTAATGACCAGTTTTCTTGCGGGAATGACTATGCTCTGAAGGTTCTCACTGAATTCTTTAGTAGTATTATTGGCACTTGCATATTATAATTGTTCTCTTTTTCACTTGTCAGTGTCTTCTTTGTTTTAATCAATTTTATTTTCTCTTCTTCAATAGGTAAGGAAGCCGTATACTATCACCAAACAGAGAGAGCGATGGACGGATGAAGAACATAAGAAGTTCCTTGAAGCTTTAAAGCTGTATGGACGGGCTTGGCGACGTATTGAAGGTATTATTAATTAAGAACTTGCATATCATAGGCAAGAATGATATTAAAGTTTCGAGCAAAGGAAATATGTGTGCGTGTGTGTCTGCATGTATGAGTAATGAAGGAGTATGATTGTTTTTGGCCTAAGTTTTGAGACGCTTTATTTTCACTACAGAACATGTTGGCACAAAGACTGCTGTTCAGATTCGAAGTCATGCTCAGAAGTTTTTTTCTAAGGTTTACTGCTCTAATCTAATAATCATTCTCTGCCATATTTTTCAACTTACCATACATAAACCATACATCAGACTAAGTTAAAATTTTGATGACCCTAGGGTATCCAAATGACCACCTTCTTTTGGGATTGAAGGGCTCATCTGATTGTGCTTGAATTCACTCTAATTACTTTGTCATAACTTCATGACAGGTTCTTCGTGATCCTACTGGCAACAATTCAAACACAGTGGAGTCAATTGAAATTCCTCCTCCAAGACCGAAACGAAAGCCGATGCATCCATACCCTCGTAAACTAGTTGAGACCCCGAATAAGGAAATTTCGATCCCAGAACAACTTATGAAGTCTAATTCTCTGAAGTCATCAGACTTTGATCAAGAAAACCAATCTCCAAAATCAGTATTATCAGGAGTTGGTCCAGACAGCCTTGGCTCCTCTGATTCAGACACACCAAACGGAAGTTTGTCGCCCATGTCATCCATTAGCGGCATCCATACAAGCAGCTTTACATGTGCCAAACCCAAAACAACAACATCTGAGGAAGAAGCTGGGATGGACACTGATTCAACTCATGATGAGAAACCTCTTATGGTACTACTTCCTAATCCAATCCATTTTATTGATTACAATATCTTTGACAAAAATGATATATGATCTTATACTATTGTTTGATGTCAATGTCTAGAAATTCAAGCTTCCTCCAAATGGATGTGTTTCCATCAAAGAAGACAACACAGCAGAAGAATCTTCCGGTCGGACTTTCAAACTCTTTGGAATGACTCTATTTGTTACAGACACCTGGAAACCATCTCCAACAATCGAGGCATGCAAACCGACATCTCTAAACATTCGCGCACAATGCCTTTCCTCCTCCATGGGGGATGGCAAATTGGAACTTGTTGGCCACTCTAGAGCAAGTGAAACATCAGCAATATCCAAGCTAAAGGTGAGAGTGGGACCTGAAGCATGTGGGAAAGGGTTTGTGCCATATAAAAGATGCATATCTGTTGTGACAGCTGATAATAGAGAAGAGCAATTTATCCATCTTTCCTTGTAGCTTATCCCCCACTGGATTTTTCCTTCAAAAAGTGTTCCCTTTGTCATGATGAGCTGTGATGGTTGTTTTGGATGCTGCTGGATGTGAGTTGGCATGATATAGGAAGAAAAAAGGGGTGGCTGAAAATTTTGATATTTCTGTTGCACTGCATTGCACATTCTCCAGCTGTTTAAATCCGTAAACTTGTCTTTTGTAATTTTTTGACTTTCAAGTTTCAACACATTCTCTGCGGGTCCCAGCCGTGTCTGTGTTGAAAATGTGTCTTGACACTCCCGGAGGCGGCATTAGGAGCCGTGTCCGTGCTTCCTAGTTCAACTGTGAATTATATCTAGTGCCTATTTTCTAAAAACAAACCTTTTTATGATCCTTAAGAGTATGCAAAGTGTAAGAACTTCTTTGGGCAAGTATTTTTAAAAGCATTTCAAGAAAAGAAGAAATAAGAAAAAAAATAGATAAACTCTTTCATTAGTAAAAATAAGCTCTATTAATTTTTAGAAATTTACTAATATAATTTTTCTAAAAAATGAGATAACATTTATAAATTAATTAATAAAAAATGTATTTTAATTTATGGAAAAATTTATTTTATTTTTTTTCTAAAAATATTTCTAAAGAAATTTAGATTTCAAACAGGTCTTAAGTCACTCACTTGTACAGTGCTTATTAACGTACTTGTTCATAGATTCTAATATTTACTACCATGATGGAAATTTTTCAGACGGGGCATATTTTGTAGATTTCATTTCAGAGGCGGAAAGATCCATTGGCCTAACATATATTTTGGTGATAAAATGAATCGTAGGCACTAGCGAATAATACAATAATATATCTAGAACAGAAATGCCATTTTTTTTTTTTTGGTATCCTTTAGCTAGAAACTAATCTTTCAATGTAATGAGATACATTATTGGGGGTACTTTATTTAGCGAGATCTATATTAGTATAGAATGTGTTGATAAGAGAATATTGGTAACAATCTTCAATCCCTCCATATATTGTCAATCATAACTCGGTCAGAGAATTGTAAGTCCAATGAATTTGAAGGAGATCTTTCTTAAGAAGCTACAAGTAGGTGAAAAATAGATAAACCTGCGTAAGGGAATTCAGAAATGACTGCTGGTGGCTCTATAAAGAAACATGAGCCAAAGCCGTAAGGCAAATAGGGGATCTCCAGCAAGAGATTTTCATTTTGAATTCTTAATCACTTTTTTTATAGACTTTGTAATGTTATATTACTTTTTAGATTTTTTTAAATTTTTTACTCTAATAGCATATTTCATTTTAAGATATTAAACCATTTTTTTAGGTTTCACAAGAAATTCATCTTCTAATATTTATTTATAATTTATTTTAAAATAATTAAAAATAATTAATTATATATTTTTTTATTTTCTTTATATGCATCCCCTCACTCGTCTCTTTTCTTTCGTCTTTCTTCTTTTTTTCCTCCACTGCCCCCCACCCTCTCTCTTCCCTCATTTTTTTTTCTTTCCTTCTATGCCCCAACCCTCTCCTCCCTCTCTCCCTTTTTTCTTTCCTGATCCTCACCCCCCACCCGTTCCTTCTTCCACCATCCACTCCCTTCTTCGTGCGCCCTCCACTTTGCCCCCAATTGCTCCCTCCATGCCCCCCTTTGTGTCGTTCCATATCCGCGCCGACGAATAAGGAGAGAAAATGGGCCGAAGAGGATGGTGCTTCTTCCTTCTTTCGAACATGGTGACGTTCCCTCTCCAGATCTGTCTTTTTTTTCGTTTTTAATCGTTCATTATTTGAGATCTGTGTTGTTGTGTATTTGGTTGTTCTTCTCCTCAAAGCTCCATTTTTCCCTTGTTGCTAGCAATTGCTTCCTGCTAGATATTGTGGCCACAGAGATAAAAAAATCAATTTTTTTAAAGTTGTTGCAGATCTTGGGAGTTCTTGTAGAATGACTAGATCTCCACATGGAGATCCAATAAAATGTTCCAATAATGGATCTTAGCAAGATCAAATCTTAAGGTTAAGATCTACTTATAAAAATCCCTATTGGAGGTGGCCTTATAGATCTGCAAATCCAAAGTGTAGCCCATAAGGGTATCATGGGCCTTGACCTTTTATTTAGGTAAATTATTATAAGGTTGTAGGTTACATAAAAAATAATCACGGTTGGCCTCCCAAGATATTTTTTTCTGTAAAAAAAAATATTTTAATTTTTTCAATAGAAAAGTGATTTTTGAGATTGCACAATGAGATTATTATACTTATATGCTTCATTTCTACATTTCTTTTGCTTAATAGTTCCTACTTTTACGGGAGGGACACCAAGAAAGTCTATTGACTTTTCACCCCCTTCATGTATAAGAATTAAGAAAAGAACCAAAAACAAGTTCATGCTTACTGCTCACTGCTCAGTTACCAGCAGCAAAATCCCAGTGGGAAGAAGGGGCATTCTACGCTGTGAAGAAACATCATGTTAAGATTAGGACCCCCTTGCCAAAAATTCAGTATAGAAAGTTCCCCCGCGAAGCGCACACACATAAATAGTAACATTATTATTACTCTTTTCAAAAAAAGCATCTTTTAAATCTAGTAATCAAGATTATATTCATTTTTTAAATTCTAAAAAATTATAATTATTCCCTACACATTCTGTAAAGTGTAAACTAAGATAATCTTTACCACCAAGTGGATCAATTAGCATAAATTATTTTAATTTAACTAAAGATCTTGAATTTAAGTATACAATTATACTAAATCTTTAAAAGAAATTTTATTGTTAATAATAATCATATCTAACTCGAATATGATTTTATGCCTCCATTAGATAATACACCTAGTTTAGAAGAAAAAAAACTTAAGATAATGTTTGGTTGACAATCAATAATTAATGTGTCAAAGTTATTAAAGCAAATTTTATGCTACATTTGTATAGTTTATACATCATGAGATCTTCACTGATATTTATAATCAGTAGCACATGCAACATTTATAACAAGAAAGACGGTGAATGCGGTAAAAAAAACACAATCAGAGACAAGCAGCTCAAGTGATAAAAACTACTAAAAAGTTTAAAAAAAAGTGAAGATATGATTTTGCATATGTCACTAACTACCATCTAGTTTGCCTTTCTCCTTTGTTGCTCGTAGAAACAACAACAAAGGCCAAACAATGTCACAACAAACACTAACACTAACGATTCTTCTATTCACATTCCTTAGTCTTACTTCTTCACCAGCCACTTGTTTATACTCTTCTCCATCACCCCCGTCGCGCCATTTTTTGAAACTACCCCTGATCCTGAACCACGCACCGAAGAATGGTTACTCGCCCACGCAACTCACTACGTCGCCACCGCGGTCGATAGCGCGTGCGGATACGGCGACCTCCTTAACGGTGATAATGGCATGGCCACCGCCGCTCTCAGCGAGGCTCTCTTCGGGCGCGGCCAGATCTGTGGCGCCTGCTTAAGCTCCGATATCGCGAGGAGGACTTCGACTTCGACCGGCAGTGGTGCATCTTCGGAACGACTATGGTCGTCACCGCCAGCGCCAGTGCCACCAATTTATGCGCCCCGAACTATGGCTCCAATGCGAGAGTGTGGACGGACATTGTAACCCTCCGAAGCAGCATGTCGTGCTTCCAATTGAAGCATTTGAGAAAATCGCAATCTGGAAAACTAGCACTAGCAACATGCCTGTGGAGTATCGCAGGTTCTTCTTCACGCACTCAATCATTTTCTCCTTTTTCTGATTATTACAATGCTCTTCGTGTTATCATATAGTAGTAGTACTTATTTTTATAATTAAAATAGGCATGACAACGGGGCGGGACGGGGTGGAGGCGGGTATTGCATTCCCCGACCTCGCCTCCGATTCCCGTCGGGTTTTAAAAATCATGCTCATCCCCGCCCCCTTGGGGGTTGGGTTTTCCCTGCCCCGCCCCCGCTATTTGAATAAAAAAAATAATATAGCTTTTGTTTTTGAAAAAATCAGATGAAAAGACTAATTACGTAACAAAAAAGACAATAACAAACCCACATTCAAAATATGAGATCATAATTTAAAAATTATAAAACAAAATCAATCAATTCAATTAAAATCATTAAGGACTTGCATATTTAATTTATCCCAAAATACAATATCATTTAAATATACATTGTCCCAAAATTAAGTAGCACATCATATGATTAAGTAGCACATTCTTTAAATTACATAATAAAAAAAGAAACAACTTAAAATTGTTCAGCAAATAAATGTTGATCATTCCTCAAAATTAGTGACACCAACAAATTAGAACAACAAATTATATTATATGATATCGAAAACTGAAATTCAAAACATTGTTTACCTTCATCATCTGAAACTATTTCATTCATTAAAGTAGCACAATCAACAACAGCTTTATAGCTCACACAACCTATAAAAATACGTTACAATCATTATTTTGTTGAATAAACACAAATATCAATTTAACAAATTATATGAATAAAATTTTACAGTATTTTCAGCACTCCATAATTAGCTTCTAGCACACATTAAAGCCTCTAAAGTAGTCTATTGAAGTCGACTACGATGTGGGCTTAATATTTGACCACCGGTGCTAAATGCAGATTCTGAAGCTACGGTAGATACCGAAATAACTAATATATCCTTAACAATTTATGGAAGTGTTGAATACTTGACACTATTAATTTTCCACCACATCAAAATATCAAAGTCAACAGCTCTTGGTAAAACATTTTTTTCTAAATAATGGTCCAACTCTGATTTAACATAAGAACTTGTAGCCCTTTTTTCCTTATAATAAATCTATCATACTCAGATAATGCATTACCAACAACTTCACTACCAGTAGCATCTCCAACATTACTACCAAAAGAGTCTTTGTTCATTTTCATTTGGTAATCAGAAACTAAGTCATAACATAATTGTTGAATGCACCTCACTTGATTAAAAGAGTCATGTTTATACAATTTTTTTCATAATCATACTCAAGCAACTCCATCTTGTACCTAGGATCTAAAACAGTGGCAACTCCCATCACATTATGAATCACACCCCAATATTTATCAAATTTTATCATCATATTTTATACCATTTGTTGAATCATTGGGTTAGAAGACGTAATCCATTGTTTGATTGCTAATTTAAGGCTAAATTCTTAGTGTAAGGGATTCTCAACTGTTTAGCTATTTCCTCAAATTTTTCCTTCCTGTTAGATTTTGTTGTCCAATATGCCACACTATCCCGAATCTTTTCTACACCTTCTTTTACACTTCCAACCCATCTTTTACTATCAAATTAAGGATGTGTGCACAACAACGCATGTGAAGTAAGACCCATCCTTAAGCAAACTACCTAAGTGCAGTTTATCCTTAATTTTATCAATCATAGCATCATTTGTGGTACAATTATCTAGAGTGATAGTGGACAACTTTGTGTCAATATTCCAATCCATCAAACAGTCAGTCAATACATTGCAAAGTCTATCACTTGTATGAGGAGCAGGAACATAAATGAACCTAACATAAATAGAGAAATATAATATAAAAAACAACAAAAAAAGAGATATAATATAATCATATTCAACCATTTTATAAAATAAAAGGCCTAACAATATAAGGAGAGAAATCATTTTATTACCTAAAAATCTGACTTTGTAAGTTCCAACACCCATCAATGTAATGAGATGTAATAACCATATACCCCCTCTTCTAATTGGTTGAAGTCCATATGTTTGATGTTATAGCCACTCTTCCATCAAGACTATGCAACAACTTCAAAGATGTTGCTTGTTCATTCTCATAGATTTTCATTATCTCCTTCTTAATTGTGTTTCTAGTAGGAACCTAAACACAGGTTGGAGGGCAGCAAAGTATATACTAAAGCCAATGTGATCCACAATTGATAGTGGATACTCATACATAATAATTGCTTTTTCTAGCTCTCCCCTTGCACATTCTGCATTATAAATTCCCGCACCCAACTCTTGCTTTCCTTGCACGACCTTAGGTGTAAGAAATGTTTGACCCTTCATCCCTCTCATAAAAATCTTGTACTGAACACAAATCTCATTATGTTGCCAAAAATGCTTGGTTCCATTGTTTGATATTCCACCAAGAAGTTTCTTACAATACTTGCATTCAGCCTTGTCCTAACCATTGACTTGTATTTTTTGAAAATATTGTCAAATCTTACTTTTCAGCCTAGTGGTAGTGCATACTCCTTGTGTTTTCACATTATTAACTTCATCTTCATGAGGGGGAGGAGTAGGATCATACTCAATTGGTAATGGAGTTTGATCAATTGGTGAAAGAGTCTGATTGTTTGCTGAAGCTGAAGGAGTCTGATCATTTGACTGATTTGATGAAGGAATAGGAGAAATTCCTTCTGGTGAAACACTAATATCTTCCATTACTTTCCTGAAAAGAAAAAAACAAACACTAATGAGTATATAACACACATAGCAGTCAAAGCTTAATTGTGTGCAGCTGTTGGTTCTATGAGCTTTCTTTATTTTATAGTAATTTTTGTTACTTCTAACTTAATTATTTAGGTACAATAAAACAAGTATATAAGGTGACATAAAATTCATAGCTATAAAATGGTTACTTCTAACTTCTAACTTAATTCATAGCAATAAAACTTGTTGTCTCAAGTTTGGTGACACTTCTTTGTCATGCTTACCAAATCCATGATTTGTCAAACAATCTCAAGTACTTGCATAGTGGAAAATTTTTCTTTGTTTCAATAATCAATCACATTCTCGATAATATTGTACATGTGAACCTTTTATAGCGAATAATAATAGCATGTAGAGTCTATAATAATATTGTAGCTTTAAGGGGAGAATACTCTCGATGAAGAACTCTTAAAATGTTCAAATGGAAAAAATGACAATTAAAAACATTCTCATTCAATTTTTCCATAATGGTCAAGAGATAATCACGAGCATACCCAATTGAACTCAATTCAAGCAAAAAATTGGATTAGGTTGGATTTATGGGTTTGATTAGGTTTTATTTTCATTAACTTGATCGAGTCAAATTAATATCAAGTAAGCGTCTTCATGGATTAATTTAGTTTGTTTATAAGATAAAATCAAATCTGAATCAATCATATTTAATTGGATTAGTTTGGTTTTGATTTTGAAATATCAATTTCAACCATATGGGTTGATATTCAACAAGGTACTTTAGATCGCAAGGCAATCTGAATCCTATGGGTTGGTTGATCTATTTGTAGTCTTAATGTTAACTATATTATTGTGTACTTCAACAATCAACATGTAATGAATGTGTTGAAAGTAAAAACTTGATGTTGAATAAAGGGGAGGAATATCTATATATCTGTACAAGATAGTAGAATTCTTGGTATTTGAAATTATTATTTTTTCAATCTATCTCCTCATGTGTGATTCATGACGCATAAGACCAGAAGATATCATAAATTTTATACAGGAAGAAATAGCATTCTCGTTATTAATTTGCATGGCCTTGGCCTGTAATAGATATTGACATACACCAACTAGCATTCTCATCATGAGCGAATTTCAAATTATATTATGAAATATTATTCTTGGACCTCCAATATGTCACAAGCTATACATCTATTATCTATAATAAGAGAGATAAAAGTATAAATATTATAAAAAATGATATTGACATACACCATATGTAGTACAACTAGACCATTTCCAGAATGTGTTTACTTCTCTCTACATACAAATACGTAATTAAGGTTGTGATTGATTAGATTGTGTGATTATTGAAACTTCTTGATATATTGTGTTTAATTTATATGAATAAAAAATATTAAAAAATAGGTGAGAAAATTATAGATAAAAGGTGTGCGTAGTGTAATGTAAGTTGCCTCTTAGCCATGTCTTTCCTTCTTATCTCATAAAACCACACAACATTTCTCACTCTCATCATTACCCACTTTCATTCTCTGAGTTAACTCACCAACAACCACATGGCTGCTGAACCCACCAAGGTCAAGCTAATTTTTGATTTCCATGCTTTTTTCCTATAGTTCGTTCCCATGAGAAGACCACAAAAGCATTTCATGCCTAACTCATACGGAAGAATGTACAAAGAAAACAAGAAACTTCAGTTTTCTCATATATGTCATGTTTCACTCATAAGTTTAAGGATTCTAAGCTAGCACCAAGCATAATACAGATTAAACAAACAGGTTTATCTATATGACACTATATACAATGAGTTTGGAATTGAAAAATAGATTTGCACAAAGCAACCTAAAAGGATCAAGACACCAAATTCTTTTCTAGACTATACAACAAGAGAAAAAAGTAAAAGAAACCCAAGATTGTCACCAAATCCCTTTCCAAACTATACCGAAGGATCACATGTGTTGATCTTTGGAAAGGACAAAGAGGAAAAATAATTAGGGGAGCAAAGGTTAAGCGAAGAATTTTGTGAGCAGAGCTTCCATGCAACTACAATGCAACTCCATGATATAATAATCCCATGTAGCATACCATGTTATCTTTATTCATTTTCTATTTTCAAATGTTTGTATACAAAATAGTGGAAACATGAACAATGAAATTCACAAATTGTTGTTTTCACTGTTAATTATTCAAACTTAAAAAATCAGGAAACAAATCAAAACAATTCAATATGTTTTATTAACAAAAATAATAATATATGTCCTGCTTATATGTCCCTCAATGTTCATATTTGTTTTTTGGTAAAATAAAGACAAGGAGAACAATTAATCTATGAATGTAGCAATATTTGAAAAAGAAAACATAAAATTGGAGAGTGTTCAGTTATAGTGCATCATCAATAGCAATTAAAAGAGTAAACTGAGCAAAGAACTATGAAGAATTTGATATTGCCATGGATAACTAAAAAAATAAAAATAAAAGAAAGAACATTCTATAGCTATACATGTAGAATCCACAGAGAGAGAGAGAGAGAGAGAGAGACAGTAGTTACTTGCAACGATAGATGTGGGGAAGGGGGGTGGCAAATTGGGGCAGTAGATTCTAAGGCCCTTCAGCCGAGAGGTCACTTTAATTTGTTATGGAGCAAAAGCCTTTGTTGGAAGAGGGAAAAACTATGATGGTAATCTCTATGTCTTGGATGGACTATTCTTCTGCTGTCAATTTGGGAATACCATTAGAACACACACCAATAAAAGAAAAAGAAAACAGAGTCCTAGAAGGAATTCTATGCCCTATATTCTATACTAAAAAATAGAAAATTTCTATGACACATTGGTAGTGCATTGATTATCCTTCCACATTGATCATAGAGTTCAATCAGGTCCTCAATCACAGTCAAAGAAAAAAGTTCAATTCCACTATTGGGAAAGAAAGAAAAAAATGATCTTACCATATTACAAGGTGAAATGACTTACCATTGAAGAAGCCTCGAAATGCAAACTCAAAGAGGTAAATTAACGAGAGAAGTATCCAATATGAGATCAAATTCCTAATTTCTTTATTGGAATCAGTCTCGATTGCTTGTATGGAAGCACATCTGTTAAATTAAAAAGACCGAAAACCATGATCACAAGCAATAAAAGCAGTGTCCCAAAGCAAAAGTAACAACCTTTTTAAGACCCCAGACACCCAATGAAGCAAAAACATTACTTTAATAAATTGTTTTTAGAAACTTACAGAGGATACCCCAAAGCAAGAAGAGGCCTATAAAAAAAAGCAAAAGAAAAAAAACAGTTAGGGACCTGTACTTCATGAGAGCGAGACAACGAGGACCTGCACTTCACGAGAGAGAATTCTGGTGTTATGGGTGAGAAAGCAACTGTCGTGAGTGTTGTCCAACCGTCGAGAGTGAGAAGTGAGGGTTAGAGACTTAGGGTTTCGGTTTTTCTCCTTGTATATATATAAGGGTATTTTTATAATTTAGTATGGGCGGGCAGGGGCAGGGGCAGAGCAAATATCATCAATACTAAACCCGTCCCCGCCCCTGAATTTATGATGCGGGGAATACCTGTACCCGAATTCGATAAACTCGATTTTTTCCAGTTAAAAGCGGGGCAGATTTGGGCGAGTACCCACGGGTTTGGGTCCCGTTGCCATGCCTAAATTAAAAGATGAAAACTAGTTTATTACACTAATGAGTAAATTACACTCGCACTTCCTATGTTTATCTAAAATTTCACCCGATACCCTTCCCTTTTTGCACCCTACAAAAAATCCCTTAATTGTTTAGCTTACATTACACTTAGATCCCCTCTGTCCTAAACACTGTTTAATAATTCAATAGAAATTAGGTGCCTGGTCACATGACTTTCAATAAATTTATGTCTAAAATACTCTCATCTTCTTCCTCTTAACCTGAAAATATTTTAAGACTCTTGTTTTTTTTTTCTGTAATTGGACGTAAATCCAACTTTTTGTTGGACGTGAACCCACCTTGTTAGTACGCAGTGTTAACACCCTTCCTCTCATCCTTTGTTATACTAACATACATATGAACTGAATTTTGATTATTCAGATCACCATGATCAGTCTTTAGGGGAAGAATTTTACCCCTAACAGTAGAACAAAACCATAAAATAAAAGGATGACATGATGGTAAGTCTAAATCATTAGCAATGTTGTTCACACAGTCATGTGTGTTGAACATTCCAAACTTATCAGGATCAACATTGCATATCTCACTTGGTTCACCCCGTTGGTCCGTAAAGTGGATCAAAATATACACGTTGCCTGGTTCAGGACCCATGTATTCCAGTTCATCCGTTGTGTTCATGTGGTCTCAAACATCAAAACTATTTTAATTCACAATAATAAACAAATGATTTTCAGTTCATCCATTGTGTTTCCTGTGATCCCAAACATCAACACTATTTTAATCAACAATAATAAACAAATGATTTTAAAAATCTTAAGTGGTCTCAATTTGGCCTCCCATTGAAACCCAATTCAGAAATAAGTAACAATAAACAATCAAAATTAAATAAATAATCTTAAAAAGTAACCTATATACAAGGTCCAGTGCTCACTTACAAACATAACCCTAGTGTGAATAGAAATCGTGGAACAAGAAGAGAAACAGAGCTCTCGTGAATGTCGAAGAGGAAGACAAACAAAGACACTCGTGAACGTCTCGAACTGGAAGAGGAACAATGGAGAACTCACGAACTGGAAGGGGAACAATGAAGAATTCGTGAACTGGAAGAGTAATGGTGAAGAACTCGTGAAGAATGAAGAGGAATGGAACGTGAACATCGTGAGAGAAAGAGGAACTCGCACCCACGGGCACTGAAGAAGAACTAGTCAACAAGAGAAAGATGAACAGTACTCGCGAATGGTAAAGAGGAATGGAACGTGAATCCTAAATTTTGAAACTAATTGGAAGGGGATAATTTAGGTTTTACAGTTAAAATGTAAGACAATTTTGTTTGCTCTCATATTTCAATTGACATTAGTTAATGATGTTAATAAAGAGAGTAAAAGTAATGTGCAAAAAGGGAGGAGTATCAGATGAAATTTGAGGAAAACACAGTGAATGCAAGTGTAATTTACTCTACACTAATTAGTAATTAGTATAACCCGTTATTTGGAGTAAGTTTAGCATTACTCTCTTCATTACTCTAGATAAAATCTAATTATCTATCTCACTTATTTCAATTATTGTCATTATAATTAATTTATTTAAATTAGGAGTTTAATTGTTTCTATAATTTAAATTATGTTTTCTTTTATCATGTTGTTTGTGGACGTAATTAAACTTTTTCTTATCATAAAAAAGAAAATATTACTAATAAACTTTATAAAATATTTTTGGCATATTTTTATATTGATAAAAATTTATTATAAAGAATAAATTTTTGTAGGTTTTATTTTGTTATTTAAGAAATTTCGCTCATAATCTGTATCTTTAATTTATCACAAAATCAGGACGAAGATTATTAAAACAAAACACTTGACATTTTGATTTTTATTTATTTTATTTTATTAGTTATAAAATTCTTATTAATTGTGCTTAAAAATGATGTGTTAGGTTTGTGTTTACATAAGAGTTTCTCCCCGCTTAACACATTGTCTCCCATAGAGGATTATGAGTCTTTAACAAAAAAGACAGTTAATGGGCTTTTATGTGATTTTCTATCATGACTTATTGTCAATAAAGAGCCAGCCATTTTATGGTTTTCTAAGAAGAGACTATAGAATAGACACATATTCTTCTTTAATATTTGTTTATGGTAAGTTATTATACTATAAAATATAATTAAGTTATTCAATATGATTAAAAAAAGTATTTGATAGTCTATTCTATACCTTTTTTTTTTCATTTAAGAGTAGATACCTGGCATGCTCATGAGTATAGCTTTCATGGGTTTCATTCTAAATGGATAATAAAGAAACCTTGAGTTGACTCCTTTGAGATAAAGGCAAAGTGCAAATTATAACTTAATTAACCGACTTAATTATAATAATATGTACACGTGTTATATCATAATAATAATCATTATAAGTTATCAATTTATTTTTATAGTATAAGCTTCCTTTTAAGAGGAGACAAATTCAACATACTTGTGGGTCTAACATATTACACTTGGAAACTCTATCCTTTGTATTTGAATAAATAACAAATAAACATGCATACACTTACAAGTTCCCATGTATAGCAAATTTTGCACAAGAACTCTGTCATTTTCATTTAAATAATACATGCAGACAAACTCTCAAGTATAATAATGATGATTAATGATATACAGTACAAACATTTACACTTATACTAATCGTCTTTTAAACTCTGTATTTTTTATTCCTATTAGTTTTGATATATCGCATTTGTGTTTGGAGCAGGATAAAGTGTACAAGAGAAGAGGGGATCCGGTTTACAATTACTGGTTTTGGAATCTTCATTTCGGTACTGATTAGCAATGTGGCTGGCAAGGGAGACATTGTTACTGTGAAGGTTAAGGGTTCAAGAACTGATTGGCTTCCCATGGGTAGGAATTGGGGTCAGAAGTGGCATGTTAATGCATTGTTACAGAATCAACCTCTTTCATTTGAGGTCACAAGTAGTGATGGGATAACTGTTGCATCTTACAATGTTGCCCCCAAAGATTGGAGCTTTGGACAATCTTTTGAAGGCAAGCAATTTGAGTCTTGACAAATATAATTACTTACTAGCTTGGAGGGACCATTCTCCTTCCTTTCAAATTACATAAAAGAAGTTAGAACTTATAAGAACATGGTTGGCTTGAATTTGATTTTCATACTAAAAAAAAATTAACAATAAATAATTAATATTTATTGATAAAAAATTTCGTAAACAACTCCATCATAATGCATGCCATCATCAGGACAATGACTCCAACAATTTGTATTTCCAATTAACAGGATAAGTGGGCCTCCAAATGCCGAAACATACCTATAGACACTCATAAATAGAAGATAAAAAGGAACAAGTAAAAGAGAAAATATAAACTGTGAATGGGATGTAGTAGAATCAGCCATCATTGTTACCTACATTTGACGAGGTCTGGTCTTACAACTTGTACATATAAGCCCCATTTTGGAATGACTTCATTCACATAAAGGTAGATTACTTCTTCATTCTAGATGTTAAAAGCTAAAATATACAACTATGCAGTTATTAGAAAGTACTTCAAAATTTTGATTCTTAGAATTTGTTTGGACTTTGGACAAAAGTAAAATACACATGTTTATCAACAAAATTACAACAAATGAATGAACAAAAAAGAGGAAAATTAGCTATAGTCCACCAGTCCGTATATTTGTTTTTCAGTGTGATTCCAGCCCTAAATAAAAAGGCTTCTTAATTATTACTATTACTACTACAAGTTTAATAGCATCAAGGCTATTGCTTCCTGCACTCCTTTTTTGCTTTTTGTAATGGTCAATCCAAAATGTAAAACTATATTTCAGAATGCACTATTTTTTTGGCTTCCAGAATGACCAACCGGAAGGTAAAACAATATTCTGAAAAGAGTGCAGGAAGTAACTTGGAAAGTGCAGGAAGCAACAACGTAGCATCAAGTGTTGCCACTTGCCATCCTAATAGTTTTGCCAATTTAGGTAAGGTCATGGCTCATGACTTTTGTTTTGCAACCTTGAAATGGATTAAAGAAAAAAAGCCCAAAGGCGTATAAAACACGCTAAAAACTACCAGCCCAAAAACTATTGACTCAACACTAGCGAAAGAATATACCAACTTACTATCAGGCATTTGAATTTTGTAACCCCTTATTTGTATATTGGATTTCTCATTGTATTTCGGAATATAATGGGAGGTGTCTGATTCAATATTGGAAGTGCAGGAAATAAATGCCTTACTTACTATCACCAATCGTGGTGGGCTTTGGTTCGCTGCGGGCTTAGAACTGGGCTTACTCACTAAACGCTTTATGGCGGGCTTAAACACAAAGCAGATGAATTTCAATTGGGTTGCAAGTTACAACGAATATCTTCAAGACCAAAATAGTCAACCCCCAAGAAAAAGGTAACTACAACACCTAAAAGAGAGAAGGAAACAGTATGAGAAAACTTCGGCAAACACTTCGGGTATCACAAGAAGACAAACAACGACAAATTTTAATAAATAATATTTTTTAATAAATAATTTAAAAAATGGTATAGTTTTGAAAATATTTCGAAATCTGAGGCTGTGTAACACGTCTAAAATAGACGTGTTTAAACACGCCCAATTTAGACGTGTTTTAACCAGTTGCAAAACGCTCGAAATTCAAAGGGGAAGGCCTGAGCAACTAACCAAAGGGGAGTTGGTCAACTATTTTTTTCCAAAAAAGGTCTCTAAGTGCTTCAAAATTATGATTTAGGATTTAATCAGCCAAAATTTTTGAAATAGCTTACTTTTTTAATTATTTAATTAGTTAATTTAATGCTATTTTCTATTTTTTAATTGCTTCTATTAATTTTGAGCATTTTGACATATCGTACGCCTCCTTCAGATATTTCTATAAAAAATTATGATTGTTTGAAGTTTATACGCTCGAAATTCACTCGAACTCAAAATTTATGCATGGGTTACAAACCAATTTGAAATCTATTACCAATTTTGTTTGCAAATCAAACCATGTTAATGTATGAAAGTTTTGTCCCACATTAAGATGACGACATCTTTTTTCTTTGGTCTCTTATTTATTTCTTTTATCAATAAATAAAAATTTTATGAAGGAGCATAGGGGGTATTTTAAACCAATATATATATGTGTGTGTGTGTGTGTAAATTATTTGTTAGATTTGTTGTTTTCAGTTTTGGACCTCTTTTTAAAAATTTTAAGTAAATAATTTTTACTCTTATTTTTTATTTTCTTTGGAAATGAAAATAAAAAATACTTAAATGAAGCTCCACCTTAATTTGTAGTTGTTATCGGTACTGGTTTGAGATTAGAGTAGTGTGTATTTGTTTAGTCAAAGCAAAAATAAGAAAGACAAAGAAAATTAAATCCTAAAAAGAAAACAAAAGTTAAAAATTAAAGGGATGAGATTTTGATCGTATTTTTCCCTTTCACATTTCAATTTTTCTCCTATTTATTTAAGAACTAGATTTATATATTAAGATTTAAGTTAGATTTCAATTTAAAAAATTAAAAAATCACAATATTGTGGTCGCAACACTAATTTCAAATATTGAAAAAAATTATAGTGTAAATTAAAAATTGATTTTAAAGTCGTATGCTAATTTTAGTTTCTATTTCAGTCACTAACACACTTTGCGACAGATTTTGTGATTGCAAACATTTAGCGATCGAATTATTGACCGAATTTTTGGTTGCAAACACTTAGCGACCGAATTAGCGACGAAATCAAAATGGCCTAAATTGGGCGTGTTTAAACACGCCTAAATTAGACGTGTTTGACAGCCCTAAATTTCAAAATATTCCAAACTGCACCATTTTTCAAATTATTTATTAGAATTTGCCCAGAAATTAACACCGTAATAAATTCAACACTAGTTGATTTTTTAAAGTTTGAATTGAAACTTTTGATGTAGTAAGAGTCAGATATATTATTTGACTCAATGCACATTGCTAAGCACACATGTTGTTACAAATTTGATAGTTAAATTAGATATAGACACATGATGGTACCAACGTTTTGATTTTTTTTTCTTTTTGTATTTTTCTCTTATCTAATATATATGCTGGACAGATTTCGTTATTGTTGTTTTGGAATATATAGATTTTGATAAAAGAATATGAAATGTATGATACTTATCTAAATTGATGTTTTACATAAATGTTATTAGAGTAGCTCATATATGTTAATCTCTTAAACGACATAAATTAGAATATTTAAACGAATGAAACCTAAAAGGTTAATTCATATGAACACAACTTAAGCAAAAAGCTGAGTTAATAACACGAAATTGAAGTTTAAACTGACTTGAAAGTTAAGATAATAACACCGCAACTTGTGTTTTAATTTTTATATATTATATATAAATTTTAAAATAAAATTTAATGCTTTTTGAGTTTTGGATTGAATGGTAAGGAATTTAAATTTCATCAAGTAATATCTTAATTTGAAGTCTTCTAAAACAAACAAAGTAATATCCACTTGAGTTGGATATTTTATTTTGTGATACCACTATAATATGAACAGTAAAAACGTTTGGCATGCATCTTCATGAAAAAAAAAAATTAAAACTTGTTTTCAGTACCACGGATTTTGTTCTTTTCATCAACCTCTGCAATTTTTAGCAACCAACAACATTATAATATGCATAAATAGTGTAGCACTCACCAAGTAGAACATTTTTATATTCTTATTCAATTACAAACTATTGTTTCTATGAATGATAAATTTGTTAACTTTTATCCTTACTAGTTATCTTAAAAGTCATATTAATAGTGATTTTTGAGTGTTTAATAGTATAATTTTTTATTAAAGAAATTAAAACTTTAATATATGTTGGAGTTGAAAACCATCATGTGTGAATTAAGTTATGTGAAATTGTTTTAATATAATTGGTGGTCTTCAATTCGAGTAGTAATTGACTCAAACATGATTGCATAACTCTGTGCCTATAACTAGTGGTCTTGCTTGGTTTAAGCAAGATTGCTTCCAATGGAAGATAGGTTAAAAAAATGATTTTGGACTTGAATTTGTTTGCATTTACAGTCCTTTAAGTAATTGATCAACATAATAGATATTTTTTTAATTATTTTTTCAGGTTATCCAATGCATCGATTTTCATATGTGCTGCCAACTAATGAACCTTTAAACTTGGAAAGAAATAAACCAAACGGTTAAGGAAATAGCAAGTGATGAAGAATTTGAATGGATTTTTAGTCATTTTGCTTTTGAAAAGAAGGAAAGAAGCTAGGTGCAAGGAAAAAGCTAAGAAAAGCATAGAAAATAAAATGGTCCATAGGGTGAAATCATATCATGTCTGGCTGCAGCCAGACAAGTCCATTGAAGTGGAACCCACCAAGGACTTGGTTTGAGAACTGCCAAGGGGATCGATCACACAACCCTGCATGCAGTAAAGGACAAAGTGACATATGGTGGAGGCTTATAAGCAGCTTTGTAGCATGTCCCTGACTATCTTATAGTTGTGACAAGCTATTAATGTCTTGTAACATCTTCCAAAATCATGTGGTAGTCTACACTATAGATTATCATTACATGTGTTCATGGTATGAAATTGCCCTTTGAGGGCCATTGAAATTGAAAACATATCCACATGCCATTTTGATTAGATATGTACCTTATTTAAACATGTCATTCTCAACAAATGTTCTATACAATGTGGCCATTCACATGGTCCATATTATTATTAACTTGAAAATCTAGGGAAATTTGGTGAACTAATTAATTAATTTGCTTAGCTCTAATGCTTCCTTCCATCCCTTTCAAAGTGCTTTTGTTGAAACCAATCTCATAGACTATGCACAATAGATAGTGAAAGGTTGGAAAAAAAAACAACCACCACAATGGCAGTGAGCAATAAGCATTCGTGTGATTGCCCTTGACGCTTCTCTGTTTTTGTTAGGCAGTGTTGGCAGATTTTTCTTGGCACTTCATCACTGACAAGTGACAACAATAAAAAGATTTCAACTTTTGTTGTGACCAGTCAATACTACTTTAGCACATAATGTCATCAACAACCATGTACTGAATTAACATGTCACATATTGTAATGTAATAGACATAGGCATAAGGTTAAGAAATATTAACTAATTATTGGTTAGATGAAGTGTGAGGTTCAAGTAATGGATCAATGTAAGGACAAGGATAAGCACAGACGTTAATCCACTAGATGTTATAATTAAGACTAATCCAAGAAATTTTTTAGACTTGGTACTTTTATAGTGTCCAAAACAAATGCATGCATAATATCTTATCAAGTGCATATATCCATTCAATTTTAGTGGGTATGCTGGCCTCAGAGGAAACACTTTTGATTAACGAGTCAAACCACTCCTTTGTAGTTAGTACCATTAATGATTAGCATAATTATATCCAAATTCAATTGCATATATAGTTGCACTGTTCCAATTATTTCAAGGTAGTTGCCATTCGCTTTCACATTTTAGAATAATTTCCCCCCCTGCCAAACTTATCTCCAATGAAAGGTCCTATTCATCTACCTAATTGATTTTGAGCATTGTAGTCGTTTTCTTCTCCATCTGAATTAGTGAGCAACTAATGGACGTTGAAACTTTCATCTTGTTTTATAGTGTATATCAATAATTAGGATATGAAGTCTTGAAAGTAGGGGCTACTGAAACCGAAACCTCCCTAGCCCCTTATTTTGTTTTATACATTTTTATTTATTTATTTACTTTATGCCCTTCTAATATCTGATCCAAAACATATGGTCTAGATTGAGGTTTTTTTTAACCAGATATTTCTCAGCCGAAAATTAATAATTAATCTCTCAAGATACTAAAATTTATTTAAGAGATTGATTTCTCTTAATAAATATTTTTTCATACACATGAATAAATAATCGAATCATGACCATATAAATATTTAAAAGAATAAGATTATTTACCAACATGCCAAAACATATGATCTAGATTGGTTAGAACATCCTACTTAGCACAAGGAAAGAAAAATCAACAACAAATAGAACAAGAAGATATATGTGTAACAATGCAGGGACCCCTTTTGCATTCACACACATAGATAGAGGGGTTGTTTGTGACCGACAAAATCCCAAATGAGGATTTTTAATTTATGAAGGGCAAATGGGTATGTCAATTCATGAAAGATCCCTAAGTTGGATTTATGGTGGAGCTCGTGATCCAAGTAATCACTGCGATGTCTTGAATTGCTTGTTATGTTTACCAACAAAGACACATAAAACAGTCCACCCTAAGAGGACACATGACAAGAAGACAACAAGGGCACGTGCTTGCCTATCACTTACATGTCCATTTTTGGTCACGTTAACAAAATTTTAAGACCATTCCATGATGTCCCCCTCAGACAGAGTGACCCATCTCCTTTTATGCATTTGTTTGACATAACTCCCCCCCTCCCCTATTGCATTCTCTTAAAAAATCTATATTGCATGGGATTCAAGTTGGATCCACTTGCACTATCTAATAAACATGTAAGGTTTTGATCGTAATTGTTTGTGACCGGCCGTGACATTATAGTTTTCAGAATTACCTTATCACATATTAATTTTATTCCTGTTGTGACAACTTACATTGCCATCTATTTCACAGCTACTACCTCGAGTTAAAACTTGTAACATGTTTCTTTGTGGACTTCATTAGATTCTTGTTCAACAATTTTGCTATTCTGTCACATGTTTTAATGCAAATGGACACTAATGGTATGCTTGTTTAGACAAAAAGTAGAAAGAAAGAAAGTTTTTAAAAAATATATAAAGAGATTAGGAAAAAAAATTATATGATTTTTTAAGTTGTTTGGTAACTAGGAATGAAAATGAAATAAAAGCAAGTTAAAAAATTTCTCTTCTCTTTTTTATCTATGTAGAAAGGAGAAGGGAAAAAAATAAACATGGTATAAAATGACATGAATATTCCTTATAAAAATATAAAAAAATAAGTTTAATTGTGTCATTTATATAAAAAGAGTCCATTTCTCCATCTTTCTTTCCAAATTTGAAAAGAATGCATATACTTTTTGTATGGGAATGACATAATTTCTTCCTAAACAAGAAAAAAGAAGCTACCATTTTTTCACCTCTCTTCTTTCTTTTATAATTCTACCCAACCACACATAATGTAAGTGAGTCATGAATACTGCTTTCAACTCTCGGTTCTTTGTCCTTAATGTTTGGTGTACGTAGGTTGAGCTGTAGGTACAAAAGTTAGGAACAGTGTCTTAAGTATTCTCAAATAAAAACTGCAATTTTATCTTAATAATTAATACCAATCTCTTATGTCAGTTAATATTATGCATGCAAATGATTGAGATAAAACTTTATTTTAGTGAGAGATTAATAATACAAAAACCAACAAAATTATTACACATGAGTAATGAGTTTTGTTCATACTGTAGTCTTTTTAAATGTCATGTAGAATAGATACTATTGATGAAGATTAGAAGACATAGCCATTGGAGGGTTGGTAATGGTTAAAACAGGGTTTAACCGCCTATGCCCTAGGTTGAAAAGGAGGACATGTCTAATCGTTAAAAAGAGTATTGTCCAATTCATAAGTCAGCCTTGCATTGAGTTGACAATATTCTTATGGACTCTGTAGCAAAAACAGTTGGAGAAGAATTATAAAATAAATGTAGAAATAAAACTTTATTTTTATTTTTGTTATTAAAAGAAAGAAGAGGCTATATATGCAACTTTGTCTAGTGTGGGATGATAGTATACTGAATTTGAAAGGAAAGACATGGACATTTATAAAGCTGCTCCACTAACAGCTCAAATACTGTCTATTCCAGCTAATTATTAATACAGCTATATAATACAGTTACCAATATGTCTTATTCTTATGTTGTTTCCTTTGTATTATTTTATAGGGTTCAATTAATTGCAGGAAAGTGATATTCAATTATTACAAGTGTTTTGTGAATGGAAAAATAAAGTTAGAATAGAAGATCTTATTAAGGATGATTAATTTTTTTTTTGACAAAAAATATTAAAAATCAATAAATATTTTGGAATTAAAGTCTGTTTTTTATTTATAAAATTCAAATTCTATAAATCAAGAAAATTCAGTTCTTTAAGAAAATGTTGTTTGATACTTTGATTTGATTAGAAGAAAAAAATTGTACACTTTTTTCCGAAATGCAGAGCAGATATTCAGATAATGGAATTTTTTCTAAGACAAGCATAATGTGAAGTTATATCAATCATATCGATGATATAAAATGATAAGAAGTATGCTAAAGGCCAATCTGTAAATATTCTAGCAACCTAACAAATTGTACAAATAGAATAATTATAATATTCAGATAAATTTTGCTACATAACTCACGCACTTTTATTATCATGATGTTTTTCCAGTCTCTTTAATCATTCAATATTATTAATGAGGATTATATATTTAAATGATGATTTATAATTAAATGACAATATAAAATTACATAGACATTGTTACAGATATTTGATATTGGACCAAAGGTCAAAAAGCTCAGTACAATCAGTATCACATTATTCATGGCAAGATTGGGGGAAATTAGGTCCTAAATAATCACCAGAATCAAGAAAGATATTGAGGAGTATTTCTTCACGAAATATTCAGAATATTTGTTCATCTTATGGAAGATCACGAACAAGAATTGGTTGGAGTTTCCTTATTTTTACACAGGTCAGTGAGTATAAATAGCGGTTCACACCAAAGGTGCAAGGTACATACAAATTCTGACTCTCTCTTTTCCTTTCACACAAGCACACACTGCACACCACTTGTGTCGTGTTATTTTGTTGTGATCTTCTTCTTCCGTTGGATGTTTTAAACTCCATAAGCATTCAGAGAGAGAGAGAGAGCCTCGATCATACATCAAGATCCAGTATCACTACTAGACATTTGTATTTCATGAACAGAACATTGGCGCCGTCTGTGGGAACGATAAATTTTGACACCTACCATGGTAAACACGGAAGACACCAGCATGAAAACCCACCCGTGCATAGGAGGTCGCTCTCCGTCCGGGTGGAAGACGCACTCACGGACACTGCGTCATCTCGGGCGCAGAACAATCTGTTTCCCTTACCGGCAGTCTCGGGGAATCCACTCCCCGCGCCGACCGAGGTGGAGCATGAGTCGATGCAGCGCCTCACCAACAACGCGCTGCAGTACATTTTATCTCGGATCGAGCAACTCGAGCGTCGGCACACTCTTTAGCGACAAGAAGATTTGAATAATGTTATTGCACAACTAGATGACCGTTGTGCGAGGTGGAGACATGAGGTGGAACAGCGCCTCGGCCGCATGAAGATCCCGGCACATGATATAGAGGCCGGGGTACCGGAGCAAAACCCGAACTTCGAACCGGGAGCATCATCTCGCCAGCAAGAACCCATCCCGGAGCAGCACAATGTGCCCTTTAGGGCCGAGATTCCCTGCCAAGCCGTCGTCAGGAGCATTCCGGCCAACCATGGAGGAGGAGGGGCCGAGGTATACAGGAGGAAGTACCGACGTGGACAGCATAACGATAGTCTGTTTGTGGATAAGATCGTTAATGCCCAGTTCATTGAAAATTTCGATGGATCTTTCCTGTCCAAATATGATGGCAGTCAAGATCTGCAGGTGCACATTGGTGAGTTCGACATGCAGATGTATGTATGGGGGATTGATGAGCCAATAATCTCCCGAATCTTTGTTACTACTCTAACCGGTGCTGCTCACACATGGTTCCACACACTCCCACCTCGATCAATCTGTAACTTTGAGGACTTCTACCAGAGGTTTTTGCTCAACTTTGCGACGAGTAAAAAACAGCCGAAGTCCGAGTTTGTTTTGGGGAAGATCCGCCAACATCCGGGGTAGACATTGCAGAGCTATTTGGACCGATTTAAGGAGGCCGCCTTGCAAGTGCAGGGCCTGGAAGAAAAGGTGCACGTCCACTTGTTATCGGCCGGACTCAGCGGATCGTCTCGGCTGGCGAAATCTATCTATAAGGACCCTGTCAAAACTTTGCTGGAGTTCAGGGTTCGATCAAAGAAGTGTCTGGAGTTAGAACAGATGGAGATTGCTAACACTGCTCATAAGAGGAAGGGTTCACCGTCGAAACATCGCCTGCACCTCAGGATTGTGCCCCCCAACTGGAATCTGGATATCGGTCATAGGCTGGGACGATATGAAACCAAGTATGACAAGTATACCCCGCTGAACACTTCCCGAGCACAAGTATGGAGGGAAGTAGCTTTGACCGAGATGAAAAAAGTAGATCGACCTCGGCCTGTATTCAAGAAGGTCGGCCTTGATTATTCTCGCTTCTGCGAATTTCACAATGGTCCAGGACACACTACTGATCAATGCTGGGACTTGCGAGATGTTATAGAGAAGTTCATCCGGGAAGGCAAGTTACGGCGATATGTGATTAAAACCCAGGGGCAGCAAGGAAAACGCAAGGGCAACCCCAATGACGATCAGAAGGGCCGAGATGAGAAAAGGAAGAAGACAGATGATGAGGAGTTCCCAGAACCTGAGTTTGAATGCAATGTCATTACTAGTGCTATGAGAGGAGGGGCGAGAACGGTAACGGCAGGGGCCGGTGCAATAGGAGCCGGAGCAGCCGGTTCCACCGGTATAATGGTCGTTCCTGTGGCCGACTTTGTCACCTTCCTCCGTTTGAGCTTCTTAAGGAAGGAAGGGACTTCATCAGTGGCCAATCAACGCCGCAAATACCTCAGGGAAGTCCTGGCAGTGAGGGAGCAACCCAAGTTTAAGGCCACTAGTGATAAGACTGAGCCCTCTTGCTCTATTTCACTAAAGAAGATCTGGCGGATATGATTCCTGGACATGAGGACGGCCTGGTCATTACCGAAACCATAACAAACTGTCGAGTCAAGAAGATATTTGTTGATAACGACAGTTCTACCAACATCATATCCTGGGCGACATTTAAAAAAATGAACCTTGATGAAGAAGATCTGAAGCCATGTCAAGCGGTGTTATTGGGCTTCAATGACAAGAATACTGCACTCAGAGGCTCCGTTGAGTTGCGGCTTACGTTAGGGACAAAAGAAGGTTTCAAATCAGAAAGAGTAAAGTTTGTTGTGGGGGAATTTCCTTCCCTGTATAATGTGATTCTCGGAAGACCCACACTCCATAAGGGATATCTTGATGTCCACCAAACACCAGAAGATGAAGTTGATAGGAAGCAACGACAAAGTGATCACTATTTACGGAGATCAGAGGGAGTCCCGCCAGTGTTATTTCAATGCTGTGAAGGAAAGTGGAGTCGGCCCCTCCTCAGTCCAGCTTTGCCAGGAAGGCTGAGAGGAATCCAAGAGAACGGATAGAAAGCAGCAGGTGGAGCCCATCAATCTGGTGGACCTCGACGTGCGAGAGAAGGTGGAAGAATGGAGGCCTGAGCCAACAGACGAGCTCATGGAGATTCAGATCGGCCCAGAAGCTGCCCAAGTCACCAAGATTAGGAAGATAGCTGACCCAGTTGCCCGGGCAGAGTTGACAAAGTGTCTCAGTGTTAACCGAGATATTTTTGCCTGGACCGCTTCAGAAATCCCAGGGATAGATCCCACCTTCTGTTACCACAAACTATCCATGCACCCCGGCGCAAAACCAGTGGCTCAGAAGAAGAGAAATCTCGGCTCTGAGCAGAAGCAAGCATTGGAGAAGCATATCCAGGAACTGTTGGATGCTGGATTCATACAAGAAATCTAATACACCACATGGTTGTCTAATGTGGTGATGGTCAAGAAGCCCAGCGGCAAATGGCGGGTGTGTGCTGATTATACTGATGTCAATAAAGTCTGTCCCAAAGACTCCTATCCAATGCCGAGCATAGATCAATTGGTGGACAACTCTTCCGGGTTCAGGCTGCTGTCTTTTATGGATGCATACTCCAGGTACAATCAGATTCCAATGTATCCGGTAGATCGGGAGAAAACGGCCTTCAAAGGAGGGGACACAAACTATTGTTACAATGTGATGCCTTTTGGCTTGAAGAATGTCGGGGCCACCTATCAGCCCATGATGAATAAGGTCTTTGCCCAACAGCTCGGCTGGAATATAGAGGTGTACATTGACGACATGATTGTTAAAACAGACTTAAGTGGGGATCATGTCCGAGACCTAGAGGAAACTTTCCGCAGGTTGAGAGAAAACAACATTCGGCTGAACCACTCAAATGTGCCTTTGGAGTGACGGCGGGGAAATTCCTGGGTTTTATGCTGACCCACAGGGGTATTGAAGTTAACCCGGACAAGTGTGCAGCAGTCCTGAACATGAAATTTTCGGCAACTAAAAAGGAGGTACAGCAGCTGACTGGCAGGCTGGCAGCATTGACAAGATTTCTCCCTAAATCAGCAGAAAAGGCCCTTCCATTTTTCAGGCTGCTAAAGAAGGAAGCCCGCGTTGGTTGGAGTCCGGAGTGTAAGGTCGCTTTTCAGGAAATCAAGAAGTGTCTTTCCTCACCACCGGTGTTGTCCAAATTGGAACTCGGTGAGACACTGATACTGTACTTGTCAGTGGACGAGGAGGTGGTGAGTGTCGTGTTGGTTAGGGAGACCGACAAGACTCAGTTGCCTGTGTATTTCATAAGCCGAGCCTTGAAGTGCTCGGAGTTGAGATATCAGAAGTTGGAGAAGGTGGCTTTCGCACTTCTAGTGGCGGCTAAAAGACTGCGTCCATATTTCCAGGGCCACACTATCGTAGTACGTACTAACCAGCTAATTCGGCAAGTTCTCCACAAACCGGATTTGGCAGGAAGAATGATGAATTGGGCTATACAGTTGTCCAAGTTTGACTTGAAATATGAGGCCCAACATGCTATCAAATCTCAGGCTTTGGCCGACTTCTTGGTTGAGCTCACCCCATCTACCTCGACCAGTGAGGAAGTCTGGACCCTTTACGTGGACGGATCGTCTAATACAAAGGGGAGCGGAGCGGGAATTATAGTAGAGAGCCAACAGGGAGTATCAGTTGAACAGTCTCTGCGGCTCAATTTTCCGACGTCAAATAATCAGGCCGAGTATGAAGCCTTAATAGCCGGACTGGCCTCGGCCAGAAAGCAAGGAGCCCAGAAGGTGAAGTTTTTCACCGATTCCCAGCTTGTCGCAGCTCAGATTGAAGGTAGATATCAGGCCAAGGGTCCCTTGCTGATCAAGTACTTGACCAGGGTCAGGGAGATCATTGCCGAGTTTGATGAAGTCATCATCTCCCACATTCCCAGAGAAGAAAACATGAGGACCGATATATTGTCTAAGCTAGCAAGCACCAAGGGCGTGGGCAACTATAGAATAGTTGTCCAGCAGGAGCTGGCTCATCCCACGTGTATCATGATGATATTGGCGATGGCTGACTGGAGACAGCCTATAATCAGATACTTAGAGTAAGGAGTAATCCCAGATGATAAGGCCGAGGCTAAGAAGTTGATCAAAGATGCCGCTCTGTATACCACCCAGGAGGGCGAGCTGTACCGCAAGGGTCCATACACCCCCATGTTGCTTTGTGTTGGGCCTGACCAGGCAGAGTATATATTGGCCGAGATACATGAGGGCATCAACGGCCAACATATGGGGGCTAAGGCATTGGCAGTGAAGGCTATTTGGCCGGATACTTTTGGCCGACTATGGAGGCGGATGCCCAGGATCATGTGAAGAAATGTGAGAGTTGTCAGAAGCACGCTAAGATAATATAGTCCCCCCCGTCTGAGTTGACAACTATCAGATCTCCCTGGCCTTTTTACAAATGGGGGATGAACCTTTTAGGTCCATTCAAGGCGGCAGAGGGTCAGCTGAAATGGCTCATTGTAGCTGTTGATTATTTCACCAAGTGGATAGAAGTAGAACCATTAGATACCATCACCTCAGCTCGAGTCCAGAAGTTTTTTGAAAGGAATATCATTTCCAGATTCGGGATCCCGGCCGAGATTGTCATGGATAACGGAACTCAGTTTACCGATAAGAAGTTTAGAGAGATGATGACCGGCTTTCAGGTTAAGCACCATTTTTCTTTCGTGGAGCATCCGCAATCTAATGGCTAGGCCGAGGCTGCCAATGAAGTTATCTTGGAAGGACTCAGAAAGAGAATGTACGATGCCGGAGGCAGTTGGGTAGAACAGCTACACTATGTCTTGTGGGCGCATAGGACCATGGCTCAATCATCCACTCAGGAGACCCCGTTCAGAATGACCTACGGGTGTGAGGCCATAATTTCGGTCGAGATCGAACAACCCTCTTGGAGGAGAATGATGATGCTCAAAGAAGGAGAGGAAGCTAACAATAAGGCCTTGATCAGCGAGCTAGAGTTGATAGATGAAACCCGAGCTCAAGCATATATTCGAGATGTGGCCGCAAAGCAGTTGGTGGCCAGAAGATTCAACAGGAAGATCAGACTGAGATCCTTCGAAAAAGGTGATTTGGTCTTGAGGAGGGCCGACATTGGCAACAAGAATGGTCAGGATGGAAAGCTGGCGGCCAACTGGGAAGGGCCATACCGAGTTGCTCAGAATCTCGGCCAGGGTGCATACATACTAGAAACATTGGATAAAAAGGCGATCAAACGTACGTGGAACGCCGACAAGTTAAAGACATATTATAGTTGATTATTTCTTTTTATCTATGTGTTTTCCGTTAATCGAGAAAAGTGGTGGTCAACTTTTTTGACACCCCCACTTCGTGTAATCTCTTTCATCGGAATCATAGGTGTGAATAAAGTTGATATTTATGAATAAACAAGTCATGAATTGACAGTTTCCTTTGAAAAAGATATCTCGATATTCATAAGTCATACATTGACAAAAGCATTTTTAGCAATATCTTATATCGTTCCATGCGGACCCGAGGTGTTTCCAAACCCTGATCAGGTTGGCGCGGTCCAAAGTGGCCGTGATACACCGATGATAACTTGGGATGAAAGACGAGAACCGAAAAATATCGTGTAAATCGGTCGATATTATACTTGGCCGTTGGAGCCAAATGATATTCAAATGCGCATACTTAAACAGTTCTAAAGAAGAACGATAAATACGGGAAATAACTATACTAATATTTTCCAAAGATAAAAATTGTTTGGAACAAGGAAATTGTTCAAATAACCATAAAAAAATAAAGAAAGATACAAGATAAAACCGGCATCCCGACTCTTCAAGCGTCGCCTGCTGGAGCTGAGGTCTCTTCAGCTCCGGCCTCTGGTAAGTCTTCAGCCTCGACGACAGAATCATCTTGCTCGAAGTAGGGAACAACCGCACCATCACCAACAAAAGATTGAAAGTGCAGTCCTTCGCTATTCAGAGTAATCCCGGCATTTAGGCATCGAACCTGAGCGAGGGCGTTGTTGAAGGAATCCTCGGCCGTTGATGACATTGCCTCCCGAAGCTCGGCAGCCTCCTTCTCGGCATCCAAAAGCTTGGACTTAGCACCTCGGCCTTCGCCTGGGCCCTCTCAAACATGGTTTTCACCTCATTTAAGTTCTGAGTCATGAGGGCGGCTTTGGCAAGGGCCTGCTGAGTCTCGAAGCGGGCCGCTTGAAGATCACGTTCGAACTCTGCTCGGGCAAGCCGCAACTCTTCCGCAGCTTGCTGAGTCTCGGTTCGAGCGGCCGCCAAGCCCTTCTCAGCCTTCTGATTCTTGTCGTGGGCGGCAGCGAGCTCCTCTTTACTCCTGTGATATCTGGCCTTCAAAGCAACCAGACTATCAACAAGAGAAGCAGTCTGATAGGCATACAACTGCATCTGCTGGAGTAGCTGGACGTCATCTTCAGAAAGTCGAGATGAGTCGGCGAAGCGCTTGGGAGGCCGAACAAAGGGGAAAAGCTCCTCGGCCCCCCTTTCCCATAAGTGACGAGCTCCAGCTTCGTAGCTTCAGGGAGCACGACAGTAGAAGGTTCTGGGGGAGGGAGATCAGTAGCCGGGGCAGGGTCAGCAATGACCTCGGCAGGAGGGGCGAGAACGGGAGGGGCAGGGGCCGGGGCAATAGGAGCCGGAGCAGCCGGTTCCACCGGTATAACGACCGTTCCTGTGGCCAACTTTGTCACCTTCTTCCGTTTGAGCTTCTTAAGGAAGGAAGGGACTTCATCAGTGGCGGGGGCCGGCCTCGGAGCACCGGAGGTTTTTCGGGACCGAGCTCTTAGGTCATCAGGTTGGTCTTCCATTTCAGTAGCTGCAAAGCAAAGCAGATAAGTTAACACCGGGGATAGAAAAGCAATACAATATACTTTATAAATCAAACTAACAGTCAGGAAGAGCAAGTGGGATGTCACAAAAACCCTGACTTTCTCGGAAGGCATCGATCTGAATGACCGAGTAAGCGTCCGCATCCGACAACCCCGTTTCATCTCGGTGGTAGAAAGGAGGCTGGAATTCATGATGGGCACGGGACCAATAAAGTGGAAATTTCCACTTTACCCCAGCAGATTCCGACCCTTGAAGAAAGAAAGGGTGTTGGCCGGGTTTGGCACTAACTTTAAAATAATTATTTTTGAACCTCTTGAAAGATTCAGTAAAAAGGGGAAAGAGCTTACGTTTAAGACGACTCCTTAAGGAAGTTCATCCTTTCCGGTTAGAAGGCTCTCGGCCAGTGCGGCCAGTGTGAGCAGAAAAATAATACATAAAGACAGGAACCACGCATGGTATTCCCAGATTGACACATAAATCCTCAAAGGATTTTACAAAGGCCCAACCATTTGGGTGAAGTTGTGAAGGGGTTAGGGACAAGTGCTTTAAGAGCTTCATTTCGAATTCAAAAAGGGGAAAACGGATACCCAAGTGGGTGACTACGTCAGCACAGAAAAAGAAAAAAATTAGATTCGCCCTGTTCAGCACCAGAACAGATCGACACATGAGGTTTGGGATGGCGAATCTAGAAACCTTCTTGATTCCCTACAGGGAGAGCGGCTATGCTCTCCAGACTCATGGAAAACGAGGTGTTAAGAACCTCATAGGTAACCCAAGGAAATCTGGCTATCAGGTCTTGAGAAGGGTTGGCGGTGTGGGAACCGGTCGACCGAGATTCTTCGACTACTTCCACAGAAGTGACTTCCATAATAACCTACGACAAAATAAAGAAAGGAAATAATGATCAGTAAAGGTACCTGGAAAACCGACGGCAAGACGAGAAGTGTTAGCCAACATCGAGACATCGCTACGTTCAGGTGGCACCTCGGTTCTGGGTCGGGGCATTGGTGGAACGACGACTACGGGGTTATGCCGGCACACATCTATTACGTCGTCGGCTTGCTTATCAAAACCCGAGGTAGCCAGATACATGAACCTATCCATGCATCTCGGACACGGTTCAAACCGGGTCTCAGAGTGAGGCTCTAAAGGACGTAACTCTGAAGGAAGGATGGGAGGGGTCACAGGGCGACCCCTAGATTCACTATTGGACCCTATACCGGAACCTGCTACAGCTTTAGAGGAAAGGGGTTTTCGAGCTAAGGGATTTTTGGAGGATTTGGAACCACCAGTGGGGGTTCGAAGAAAGCGTTTGGTTTTATCTTCCTCTGTGAGGGGTTTGCCAAAAAACCAAAAAGCAGAATAAGCGGGAATTTTCTCAACGATACGTGCCTCTTCCTCAGGGGTGAGTTTCATTGCCACAGGATTATGAAAGGTTTTGAAAAACTTAAGAAAGAAGAACAAGGGATGAAGATGAACAGGAACGAAATAGAAAAAGAGGACAAAAACCCAGGAAAAAGGGTCGAAAGGACATAAGTGCAAAATAAAAAGAACAATGTGGAGAATGAGAAATGCAAAATCGTGAAAAGGAAAGTGAAGTACCTGGATTGAAGAACTCTGAAGAGAGAAAAGCTGAAGCACCAAATACGAAAGCGAAGAGTGGACTGTTAGAACAAAAACAAGCAGGAAGAGAGAAATGGCCTAGAGGTTTTCGAAACAGTGGGAGAAATAACAAGGGCAAGGTCTATAAAAGTGAAAAGTAACTGTCGAGACCCATAATATTAAAAAGGGTAACCGTCGAAATTTGAATCAACAATGATGGGCAACTGACAAACGTGGTTAATCGCTGGGGCAATTATGACCAGTTAATTAAAGGACAGGGGCAAAACAGACAATGGCTAAGGGTAGTCATGATTAGAACATGCAAAGAAATGACAGAGCATTAAATGTCAGGGGGCACGTTGTTTCGTATGTCCAAACGATAGTAAGAGTACTACATTGCGTTGGAAGTAGGAATCGAGAAAAGAAGTCGGCTTTGCGGAAAAAATGCTTCACTATCTCGGTCGAAACCAAAAAAGGAGATCTGCTCCCGGGGAAACAAGTAGCCGTAGTATACAAGCTCCACAAAAGCAGCAAACGCAAGATCTAGAAAATCATCTCGGACGCTTAGTAGCAAGGCCGACCTATCCGAAGATAATCATCTCGGTCATAAATCTACATCTCAAGAGAGTCTCCCCGGTCATTCAGATTACTCAATAACCAGGATGAGGGGCAACTGTTACAGATATTTGATATTTGGCCAAAGGCCAAAAAGCCCAGTACAATCAGTATCACGTTATTCATGGCAAGATTGGGGGAGATTATGTCCTAAATAATCACCAGAATCAAGAAAGATATTGAGGAGTATTTCTACATGAAATATTCAGAATATTTGTTCATCTTATGAAAGATCACGAACAAGAATTGGTTGAAGTTTCCTTATTTTTACACAGGTCAGTGAGTATAAATAGCGGTTTACACCAAAGGTGCAAGGTACATACAAATTATGACTCTCTCTTTTCCTTTCACACAAGCATACACTGCACACCACTTGTGTCGTGTTGTTTTGTTGTGATCTTCTTCTTCCTTTGGATGTTTTAAACTCCATAAGCATTCAGAGAAAGAGAGCCTCAATCATACATCAAGATCCAGTATCACTACTGGACATTTGTTTTTCACGAACAGAACAGACATTAAGTTTTAATTTTTTATCCATAAAAATTTACCATGAAATTTACAAACACTAACATATTGTTTTCAATTAACCAAATTAGATCACTTGTGTAATGATGAACCATATGAATTATGTAAATAAGAAATGCATTCCGCTTTCCAAGTGTTTGAGTAATACCGTGTTTCAAAAAAGAGTAATATTGTATTTGGTGATTGGTAAATTGTGAAAGGAGAAACAAAGAAATGAGTGAGAAGATAAAATGTTAAATACCTTTTCTTTTTACTGTTTGATTATATGGAGAAAAAATAGAAAGAAAAATGAGCTTTTACACATTAGTATGTTTAGTTTAGGAATAAAAGGTGAAAGGAAAAAAATGATTTTACAAATTGTTTGGTAGGAAAGAAAGTAGAAGGGAAAAAAGTTAAAATTTATAGAGAAAAATATAAGCTAATAATAAAAAATTATTTATGATATTTTAAAAGTAAGTTGAGAAAAATAATTTTATTTGAGTAAAAAAGTGAAATTACTTTTAAAATATAAATGAAATAATCACAAATTATATTAGAGGTGCCTTTAATGTTTTTTTTAAAAAGGTCTTGTTTGTACAAACTTCTCTATAACCACATATAAGAAAAAAATAAAAAATAAAAATAAAATAAATTTCTATCATAAGATAAAATTAATTTTTGTATAAATTAATTTGTAGGAACTATTTATATTAATTTATTCAAAAGTTAATATTATTTTATGCATAAATTAATTTTAGGTTATAAAAAGAATTACTATCTTATTTATTCTCCTACTAAATAATTATAGAAAAATTTATTCAAACAATACCAAAGTCAACAAAATTAACATATCTAGAAATTTCATATAAATTGACATGTACATATAATCAAGATTTTTAAAATTGTATTGGACTGACCGATTCAACAGAGAATCGATCAGGTGATTGGTCTAAAAATTCTAAAAAATTAGAGCATCTTAGAATCAATGAGAATTGATCAAACTAGTATAAAATTGGTCAAAATTGATAGTATAAAATTGGTCAATATTGATGTTGAATAGGTGTAAAGAACTGGGGTCGCATTGGTCTTTTTAATTTTATTTTTAAATTTTATTATTTAATCTAATTTTTAAGATAAATAAAATACATTTTTAAATATTTCACATAAGTGTCAACTATTGTTAATTTTTATCTTATGAAACATATAATTTAATCATTTATATTAATTTATAAATTTTTAGATCCTAATTTTTTAATTATATATCATTTTATTACCTATGTAAAATATATATAGAGAAATAAGGGATTTACATACTCCAACATTAACTTTTTTTAGAGTTATTCCTCATCTCATTCTCATCATTCATTTTTCTAAAATCGAATAATTAAAATAAATTATTTATTATAATTATTAGATCTTAATAATATATATATATATATATATATATATATATATTGAACCTTAAATCTTAACCTAGCATTTTTACTAGTTTAATTATCAATCCAATTTTAAAAACATTATATATAAAATTATTTTCTTTGTATAACCAAAAAATATTTAAGACTTTTTTTTACATTTAACTAATCCTTTTTTCATCCGATCAGTCAATTTTAAAATAAAATAATATTTACAATTTCAACTCCATACTTAAGTCAGAAACCAAACTTCAAATCTTGATTAAAAAAATCAAATATCATACCGATGAATTCTTATACTAATAACTTTTGGCAGTATAATGGTCTTTAAACTATCAATGTACTATTTTGTCAACAAAATATAGTTAATGAATCAACATTAAGAAATTGTATTTTAGACGGATTTTTTTTAAAAAAATCATATATCTCAATCTTAATTCCACCCACTTCAAAATAAATTTCCTCTACCAAAAAACAATACCTAAACGCACTGTGCAAATTGATTCTCTGCAATACTATCGATGCCATTTCTATTTGACCTTAAACCAAACTGACACTTAACCAATCACCTACTCGACTGTGCCAATGGTCCACGTTTTACTTTAGAGCACTTACGTGCAAGGAAGAAACAATGGTCGTGTAATGCCCTAAAAATATACTAGTGAAATAGTGAATTAATAGTAGAACTTAGTCTCATGGTTGTGATAAGAGCACAAAGAAAACAAACATGAAGTGTATAGTAGATGCAAGTACTATCATCATTTAGAGAAATAATTAAATAAATACTCCAATCTAAATTAAGAAAACAATATAATTAAATATTACATATGTATAATTTTTTGAAGGATTCAAGAACCAGCCCAAAATCAAATTTTAGCTTAAAAGTTTAATGTTAAAACAACAATAACTTAAAAAAAATACAAAAATGATGACGGTTCCATATACAAAATGAAATACATTGATCTTACCCTCAAAAAAGATTCCAAGTGTAGTTTATTTACAATATATTAAACAAAGCCTAACTTCGTGATAAAATAAATGAGATTTTATCTATTAAGCTCCGGTGTGGTTTGGTCTCTAAGTTTAAAGTTTTGTCAAGACCAGATCGAATCCAACGGCAAAAAATTAAAAATAATACATTTAAATAAAAAAAAATTGGCAAATGGTGCAGCTGGGGAAGTATTTGGGCAATTGGTGCACCCAAACACGCCCAAGCTAGGCGTGTTTGGGTCACCAATTGCCTATAAATACCCCCCAAAAATCACTTTTTACCATATAAACTTGTTAGCGACATTCATGTTAGGTTTAATGTGCTTTAGGGCTTGGTTTAATGTGTTCTGAATAGGATTTAGGGCTTGGGTTACAGATTTAGGATTTATGGATTTCGGCTTAGTTTTAGGGTTTATTTTGTGATTAGGGTTTATGGCTTGGGTTACAGATGTAGGGTTTATGGATGTCGGATTAGTTTTAGGGTTTATTTTGTGATTAGGGTTTAGGTCTTGGGTTACAGATTTAGGGCTTATGGATTCCGATTTAGGTTTAGGATTTATGTTGCGATTAGAGTTTAGGGCTTGGGTTACAGATTTGGGGTTTATGGAATCCGGTTGAGGATTAGGGTTTATGTTGTGATTAGGGTTTAGGGCTTGGGTTACAGATTTAGGGTTTAGGGTTTACGGTTTAGGATTTAGGGTTTAGCGATTCCGGTTTAGGTTTAGGGCTTATGTTGTGATTAGGGTTTAGGGCTTGGGTTACAGATTAAGGGTTTAGTGATTCTGGTTTAGGTTTAGGGCTTCTGTTGTGATTAGGGTTTACGGCTTGGGTTACAGATTTAGGGTTTAGCGATTCCGGTTTAGGTTTAGGGCTTCTGTTGTGATTAGGGTTTAGGGCTTTGGTTACAGATTTAGGGTTTATCGATTCCGGTTTAGGGTTAGGGCTTCTGTTGTGATTAGGGTTTAGGGCTTGGGTTACAGATTTAGGGTTTATCGATTCAAGTTTAGGGTTTAGTGCTTATGTTGTGATTAGGGTTTAGGGCGTGGGTTACATATTTAGGGTTTATGGTTTAGGTTTAGGGTTAAATGGTTTGGATTTTGGGTATAGGGTTTAGGATTGGCGGTCCATGGTTGTAGGGGGTATGTAGGGGGTAGGGTTTAGGGTTTATGGTTTCGGTGGGCATGAGTACAGGGTGTTCCTTGCATAGCGTGATTTGATTTCGCAAGAGTCATGGCCATAAGGGCACAGTATGTTCCTGTTGGAGGGAATAGTGGAATCATTTGTAGGTGAGAAAGGTTTGGTTTTGGGGGATTTGGAAGGACAGAACTAACACCAACGTCCTCAGTGATGACAATTGTAATAAGTGCTTTGCTGCATTCGTTTGGCAAGTTGTTGAGAGCAGTCTCTGGGGATTAAAGGGTTACTCTGAGGACTATGAGCATGATCTGATGAAGAAGGTGAATGGGAGAAAGACATGATCACACGTTTTCTTTCTTGTTCTGTTTTGCTTCTTCTCTGTGTATATGATGATGGACTTGGCACAAGTGGAAACAATGTACGTCGAGGTTCTTACTTTTAGGGTTTGGGGGATTCAGGTTAATGCACAAGTGTTTGTGTTAGTGTTTATGGTTTAACGTTTTTGATATATAAGAAAATTTTGTTTGCATGATTTGTGAATCGTTCATAATTTGTTTAACATGATTTTAAATTTTTGTATTTGAAGATACTGATTAGATGGTTGATTCATCTTCCACTGATTCGTCGCGATCTGCATCCGATCACCAAGGTGAGCCGACGGATCCGACAGCCTATGTTGTCCCTACCCCATACAAGTGGGGCGCTTTGCGTAGGCGTACTCAGCGCACCCACGTTTCACAAGTTGTGTGGAACGAGGGCACAGCTCGAGTATTGAAGACTCGACGTGGTAAGGTGACTGGGGGACCAGATCCTGACGATATACCTGATGTCATTTGTGATATGTTGCGCGATGCTGGGTTTCTTCATATGGCACGCATGCGACATATTCAGGTATGCAACTATGAAATGAGTAATGACTTGTCAATTTCATAAATGTGCTTGTTAATTAATTAAGACTTGTTTTAGATGGATGCTGGGCTTATTAGTGCTCTGGTTGAACGATGGAGGCCAGAGACTCACACCTTCCACATGCCACAGGGAGAGATAACCATCACGTTGGAAGACGTGGCTGGTATTTTGGGATTGCCCACGGATGGCAATGCCATTTATGGAGTGACGGTAGCCGATTGGGCGACCGTCATTGAGGACGGTTTTGGTCACGAAGCTGAGGAGGACACCGAGTTGAGAGGTGAATATTTGCAACTGTCTTTCTTTGACAGACATTTTGCGCATTGGGGTGAGGTGGTTCCTGAATTGGTTAACGTGATGCGGTTTACGAAGGCCCACATTGCACGGCTTATTGGAGCATGGCTGCTGTGCGACCGATCTGGAGGTAGCATGATCGCAGCACGTTATATCCCGTTGCTTGCTGGGGAATTCACGGACATCGGTGGATACAGCTGAGGCTCCGCGGTCCTTGCACATTTGTTCAAACAAATGTGTGAGTGTACTGATCCAAGCAGAAGTGACATTGGTGGATGTCATATGCTGCTTCAGGTGTGGGCGTGGCTTAGATTCCCACCCATTGCTCCAGCTATTCCGCTGCCTACTCAGGCGGAGTGGCATTTCGGACACCAGTATGTGTGCTTGTATTTTGTTTTTGTTAACAATTGTTACAATTAAGTCCTATAGTATACTAATGTTAGTTATTTTGAAATTAGGTTTAACGCTTTAGGCCGGTTTAAACCGCACGAGCTGGTCTTGTATAGGATGGCATTGGATTCCCTCACTCGACACGAGGTACGTATAGTAATTTTTCAGTAATTCGACGTTTGCATTTGTGGAACATGTTACATAATGAATCGTGATTTTGTTTTGTGCAGGTCGTATGGCAACCATATGGAGACTACGACTTTCTTGGTGCATCTGAGCATCAGCGACTGTTGTGGATGACAACTACTCCTATTATATGCTTCCATACATTTGAATATTCCCAGCCGGATAGATGCATGTGCCAATTCGGGAGGGATCAGCCAAACCCACGTACTCCCAGGAAGCTGAAGGGTGTGCATGACCTTTCGCTGCGCGGTAAACAAGAAGACAACTAGGTTCATAAGCTCAGACCATTTATTATGCGCTGGGAGGTTAGGAACCAGCACATTGACCTTCCCCCGTTTCTTCAGGGGTTGTTGTCACCACACCATGAGTACATGGTTTGGTACAGGGAAAATGGGAAGCGGTTCATCACGAAGAAGCGTGCCAAGACGGGTCGTGGTGTAAGTTTTGTTCATATTGTTATTTGTGTTTTTAAATTAATTATGATACATGACATAGTTCACACTGATGTTTATATATTTTAAATTATAGGTTGATGGGCTAGAGGCATTGTATTTCGCGACAAGTAGCCCCGATAGGGCGGCCTTCGACTTCGACTGGGCGAATAAGGAGGTCGGTCGCTTAATGTTTGTCTTCACCGAGACTTGTCGCGTGGAGGAGGCAGGACCACATGCTCCCGAATCCCAACTTCAGCAGGACCCACAACTATCTGTTGCAGTTGGCCATCGAAGAAAAGAGGGACGTGGACTAGAGCGTCGACGAAGACCGATGCAGCACGTGCCTGAGCCCATTGTTCATCCCAGGCCGCGCACCGAGGGTTACTATAGGCCTCCAGTTATGCAATCGACATATGGGTCTCAGCCCTTCTATTACGAGGCTACTGAGCAGGGGGGCAGGGGGGCATGGATTACGCCGAATTCAGTACTGAAGCCCAGATGCCTCCACCGGCCGACTTACAGAGCCATGCCGCACCAGTTACAACTGCACTGACATGTATAGATGTTGGGTTCGATACTGGTTATATTGGACCAAACTGGACTAATTCCAACATTGACGACATGCTCTCTGACTTGGATTGTAGTACAACAAGTCTTGGGCTTTGGCCATCATATATACCATTTGGCACCTCAGCTGTTGAGCATCCTATGCCAATATATGCAGCCCAAGGAACTCCAGGTCCATCTCCATATGTGCAGACGTATGAGGCAGGCCCTTCTGAGGCAGGCCCATCTCAGCTAGCCCCATCCGAGCCAGGAAGTTCTCAGCGACCTCGAAGACGAAGGCAACCTGATCGTCAGGCGCGTCATTTGCCGTGGCCACCACCGTCTTAGTTTTAGTCGCTGTTAGGGTTTTTTATTTGTTATGTTGTTTTGTAATCGATTGTATTTGGTAACTTACATTTGTTTGTAACTTTTATGTTAACCATGCTCGGTCTAACTATTATTTAAAGACGTTAACCCCGGAAACACTAATAATTACTGACGCCGTCAATAACACGAAATCATAACAGACACGAATTTTTTCAAACGACAGTAAACACTACTTAAATAAAAAACAAACGGGAATACACATTTTTAATTAGAAGGATAATTTAAAACAACATCTTGGCGTACATGTCTTATTCCATCTGCATATCTGGTTTGTTAAAAATAGCTAAAATCTCAATTGGACAAAGACGTTTCCAGTAGTTCGATTCCACTAGCATCTTCAACACGTGTTCATCGTTTATCAACTCTTTTATGTCATACGCGATTGTGGTCTCTGAATATTGTGCATGTGCTGGATACCGAAAAAACAATTTTCTTACCACCTGTGACATGTGAATTCCATTAGGGGGAACCCCGACAGGCGCGACTTGCTTGATAACGGCCTTTAGTGTTTCAATGGTGCATCCAGACGGAATTTCAAATCGTATTGGGTTTGTTCCAGTAAAGGAATACCCCACAAAATCGCCTGTTCGTGGTATGTTCCACCTTCCGTTGTAATATAGCATTGCATCATGTGTGGGGACGATGGTGGATTGAAGTAGGTTAATTATGGCATCGGGTGCTATGTTTATCGTGCATAATATTTCTATAGGGCCAGCACTTGACATTTGATCATTGCACCTTAACATCCTGCAAACATCATCATCATTTGTGAGTGCCATAGAATGAAAAAAATAGTGCTGACCTGCATGTAGGGATGGTTGTCGATAGTAGATGTTATCAACAAAATGGTCATCGGTTAGTAGAAGGGTGTGGTGCATCCTACTCTTCAGTGTCTGAAAGGAACAGTCATTAGGAACTCGCATTGGTATTGGAGTAGCACATTGGAAACAAACACCTGTTTCGGCGTGCTTCGTTGAACCATTTGGAAAAATGAATGCTAATTTGGAGTTACCGATGTTCTGGCTGCTGGTTTCTCCTAAGAATGCCATCGTATGCAAATTCAATTTTACGGGCGCGAGGTATGTTGTGTTTGAGCGTCTACCTTATATAGGGGTTAATCGCACCCAATTTGAGCGTGTCCAGTGATGCCCTACTTAGGCGTGTTCAATCACGCCATTGTTAGGCGTGTTCAGTGACGCCCTTGTTAAGCGTGTTAAACGACGCCCTTGTTAGGCGTCTTCATTCACAACCAATTTGTTAAGCGTGTTCAGTCACAACAAATTTGTTAGGCGTGTTCAGTGAAGCCCTACTTAGGCGTCTTCATGTAACATAAATCATGGTAAATAGAAAATAATTAAAAAAAGGAAATTGGTGTGTACCACAACCAAAACATTATCGTCATACGCGTAACACAAAGTTTTTATAAATCAAATACATTTAACAAACCACTAATGAAGCAAACATAATAACAAAATCATGCAACACCACCCCGAGTAGGACAACCTCTACGATTATGTCCAACTTGCTTGCACAGACCACATTTAAGAACTCTCTGAGATGTTTCGACTTCATCCATCTCGTTATGTATTCTAGTGGACCTTGGACGACCTCTTGCACGCAACATTTCGCTGTCAGGTATGATAACTGGATCTTCACTGGAGGGAATAGCAAGTTCATTACCAATTGGCTGCCAAGGTAAGGAATAAGCCTCAACCAAGTTGGTTACCAGGAACACATCAGCCACATATTGCAAAGGATTCTGACGGATATATAAAGCAGCAGCTGCGGTGTGGCTACAAGGGTATTTGAATGCCTTAAACTTCCCACATTGACAAAAACACTCAGCTAGGTTTACTGAATATGACCTCTCCCAGCCATCGTCCACCTGAAATGACGTTTGCTGAAGGTTATATGTGAGTACATTATGCCCTGTAGCAATGGTCTGATTATGCCTCAAAGCATCAATGACTTTTTTACAATGTCGTTGTGAATGCTCAAGCTGTGAAGTTTCCGCCTGACCCCTTCTTTCAAAATATTCAACCAATCGACTGTATGTGTGCCATATCTTCTCCCCTCGACATCATATGCACGAGTCCACTTTTCCTTAGAAATGTTGTCAATCCATTCTGCAACATCAGGACTGGTTTGACGGAATCGTTCAAACGCTATGTCAAATTCATGCACAGTATAACCTGCACAATTATAATACCATTAACATTAGTTGGGTAACACATTTTTCTTAGCTTAATAAATTAAAAATAATTGTTAACATACCCAAAGTCATGAAGTTCTTCTTCAATTTTGCATTCTTGAATCTTTGATTGAAATTACTGGCAATATGACGAAGGCAAAAAAACGTGATGCGCAAAAGATGGTTGCCAACCGCCATGATTCTGTACTGCAGATATAATGCTCCGATGCCGATCTGAAATGAGGCATAGATTTTGCATTTGGGTTACGTGGAGGCGAATGTTAGCAAGGAAATATTCCCAAGCTTCTAACGTCTCCCCTTCAACAATGGCAAATACCAGTGGCAGGCATTCATTATTCCCATCCTGAGTCGTGGCAATCAGCAATTTTCCTTTATATTTGCCATATAAGTGAGTCCCATCAATTTGAATCATGGGTTTGCAAAATTTAAAAGCCTCGCAACACTGTCTAAAAGTCCAAAACATCCGCTGAAACACACGCTTACCTCGTACCAGTCGATGTGCCACATAATAAGCATCGGTTTGAATATCAAAAAAAGAACCTGGTGAAAAACGAAGCATGTAGTTGCACCACCTCGGCAAAAATGCATAAGATTCTTCCCAATCTCCATAAATCATTGCTATTACTCTCTGTTTCGCATACCATGCCTTATAATATGAAACTTGAAATCCATAGCTATTGGTGATCCTCTCTTGAACTAATGCAATTGACACGACCGGTTCCTCCTTAACCATTCCTGAAAATGAAATTGTAACATTCAAATTAACAACAAACCTTAACACAAATTAATATTTCACATATAAAGAAAAAAATTTAAGTTCATACCTACTACAAGTGAAGCAATAACATCAACATCAAGTTGTCTGTGATCCTGTGTTATATGGTCATTCAGACAATTGTGTTTTCCGCCCCATCTTGAAACCACTCACTTCTCACCGTACATTGGTTTATGCACCCTAACCCTCCAAGGGCAACCATCGTTGTGAGCAACACACTTCATGGCAAACCTGTCAGGCTTACTCTCAACCACAAATGCTTCTTGATGCTCCCTCATCAGGTTTCGCTTAATTGCAATTTGTGCCTCCTTTTTGGATGGAAATTCCCGCTGAACAAACAAATCATCCCCTATTTGCCAGGGACCTTGCACTGAACCAGAACCTGAAGCTGAACCGGTAAAAGATTCTTCTTCGCTTGGGTGATTCCAATCAACATATGTGTAATGTGGAATTCCGTCCCAAAAAGGAATAACTGCACCGCCTTTAAACACAAAACAGTTAAATAAACATGGGTTTGCAAAGTAAAATACTGTAACACCCCGTGTGCACCCGGTGTATTATCATTATGATTATATCAGATTAGCGCTTAATCACTTAATTAAAACCTTTTTCGGAAGCGTAAATCAAAACCATATTTCTTGATTACATTATGTATGGAATAACAACATCTCAGCATAAACAAGACAACACAAGCCCTTGCCGATCCAGTTCACACAACCATGACCATAGGCAGATAACATAAACATCTCAAAGATATAAACAGGAGGAAACTCATTTCATAACATAAACGGGTTATGTACATATACATTGTCTGACACTCGAAGTGTCTATACAAAAGAATAAGCATCCGCGAGCTTTTGATCCCAAGGACCCTTCCTCACACGAGGGCATACATACAATATATACATATCTCAAAATTACATGTACACACACATGTCTTCCCTCTACAGGGGTACAAAACAACAAAAGCTGAGCCGAACTCCAAGCTTTCCACTGCTGCCTCTCAGCCAAGCAAGCACTGTCTCTACTGAGGCCTCCCGCCCTGAGACCGCTCCTCTCTGCCAGAAGAGTCACCTGAAAGAACATAAGCCCCACACGGGGTGAGATAAACATCTCAGTAAGCTCAGGGTCCTTGGAGGCATCTCCTCCACCCTGGCTCACTCACCATGACACAAGTCATCAAGGTTTCACAACACACTGGCCTCCCGGCCCTCATAATAATACAAGCAAGTCATCTAACTCTAATGTAAGGTGGATCCAATCAACACCAAACCTTAGTTTGAAACCGGAATTCACACCCGTGTCATCCCATCGGGAGCTACCCCTTACGCATGGACGCACGTATATGGTACCTCTGAGAATAGGCAATCAACCGCAACGGGACACACCTATCTCTTGATCTTAGGGGATCATCATCACCCCGGGATCCAATCAACCATGAGCAAACCAAACTAGGAGGTGCGCTCTACTCCTAGGGAGGTCCATATCTATCTAACTGGCCAGAAGATCTAACAACAGGTATCATACATATCTCAAGCACATATACAAGCATATATCATCATGAGTATGCAACAACCAATAATGCATGTATCATGAATGTAACCACTACTCCCTCGGAGTATGGTGGAGCACAAGCAAGTGGGAAACATCCCCAAGGGACCAAGAACTTACCTGGCAAAGCCGAGCTCTGCGGTTCTTTCCCTGCTCTGTGGCCTACGCCACTGACACCCGCGGTGTCATGTCCTATACAAGGCACACAATCACGTATAAATCATCCATAAAGCCACAAAAGCATAAAGCATAACACAGTTCTCAACCGTTCAACGAAAGGACTCACAATCCTTTCCAAAACCACAAGGTCATCTAGCCTAAGGTTTATCAAAGTCCAACCAATTATATACCACTCATAGACCCTCAATGGTCTAGCTTGGCCTAGCCAAAGCACTAGTGTCTTCATAAGACATCGGTGCAAGCCAACGTCAGGAGCTCAAAGCTCTAAACCGACCAAAGGCTCAAGAATACACATGGGGCTTGAACGGTTCTTTTCACACACAAGACATCGTTCCAACAACCCTTCAAGCACAACAACACCATAAACCAAGGCTCTTGCATGTCACAACTTAGCCAAACAACTTAGCATACAACTATACATGCCTTACATAGAGCCAAGAATTAAAGTTCACCAAATTCACATATGAGAGTCAATCCTTTATCCTCACAACATTCTAAACACATGTTTCTAAAGGACCCAAGGCTAAAACTAGCTCTATCACTAGTGGGTCACTATTCACCCAAAACCCCAACTCACAAATTAAACGGTGAAACTTGAGTTTCTTACCTCAAAGATGACAAGGAAGGCCCAAGGACGACTCCCCCTAGCTTGGGTACCCACGAATCGCCGCCGTTCCTCGCCGAACTCAAGTTCTAAGAACTTCCCTTGAGAAAGGGATTCTCTAATTTGGGGATTTTCAAGGAGAATTGATGAAGGATTTAGGCTTACTAAGTGTTTTCCACAAGATTGGTGTTTAAAGGAACTTGTTTTGGTGAAGTATGGTGCAAAAATGAAGCTTGGAGCTTCAACAATGGCAGAATGGCGTTCAGAGGAAGAAGAAGCAAGGTTTTTCTCCAAAAATCGTGACTTTGCCTTTTATACCAACTCTGTCAGAGGTCCCGCACGGATCGCGCCACCTCTGACGCTAGCCGCGCCACACTTTCCAAAACCTGTGGCGCCAACCGCGCCACATCTGGCGTTGACCGCGCTGGAATCCAGAGAAAAAGGATTTTCCAGGACACTTCCGGCGCGACTCGCGCCACCAATGGCGCCACCCGCGCTGGATTCCAGAGCCATGGCGCCACTCGCACCACATACGGCGCTACCCGCGCCAAATTCCAGAGAAAACTGGTTTTTTGGAGGACTTGTGGCGCTAACCGCGTCACCTTGGCGCTACCGGCGCCACACTCCAGAGCTATGGCGCTAATCGCGCCAAACCCGGCGCTACCCGCGCCACATCTCAGACTTTGTTTTCTTTTGAAGAATCCTGGCGCTGACCGCGCTGAATCTCGCGCCAGCCGCGCCAGGCTTCAGGGTCATTATAAATACCATAATATACAGCTGAAAAAATATTGTACGACTTCATCATTGATATAAGTCATGTAACATACCTTCAACAGGTTGTTCTGATTACGTTGGTCCAACGTCCGGATGGTTCCGCAAATCAAACAACCCCACGTAAGTGTGTTGTTGGAATGAACTCGCATGCACACCATAATCTTCATCATTATCGGACGCACTGGCATTCTCCTGAAGAAGACGATCTTCCATTGCGATATTTTCATCATCGTCATCATCTTCATCGTCATCCATAACCCAAGTTGGGTCATGTGAATCTTCCTCAGACATGTTTGCACCTACAGCACCATATGATGATGCAATATGTGCTGAATTACAAGCGAGTGACCTCCTGGGTAAAACAACATCCTCTACAGCGACTGACCTCCTGGGTAAAACAACATCCTCTACAGTGGTACAATCCACATACAACTCTAAAAAATTCTTCCTTGTGTGCTTCAAAAATTCTTCAATCACCATTTCCAATTCTTCATCATCCTGTACTGGAAATCCCATGTATTGTTCATCCTGCCATATTCTTGCCGTCAACAAAGTGATACATGTATTCTCATCTAGACCTAATTTTGGACGTATCTTCTCATGCAAATCACCCAATGTTGCTTTTCGCTTCAAACGTGTCATCCTTTTCTCCCCTTCAAAGACAAGACCTCTTCGCCGTTCAATTTTCCTTCCATTGAAAAATAATACAAGACGAACACACTCCTCATCACTTGAACTCATTTCCTGCCCTCAACAAAAATAACAACTTCAAATTTTAAGAAACAATAATATAAGCTGAAAAACCTAAACCCTAATACACATGCCTGAAGCACACAAACACCGAAAACCCTAAATTATCAAACATAAACCCTAAACCCTTGCCCCTATACCAAAAGCCATAAAACAAGCACCCTAAACCCTACACTACAAAAAAAAATAGAAAAGGCCTCAAACATGTACCATACCACTTAAACCCTAAACAGAACACCCCCCCAACAACTAATCCCTAAACCCTACAACAAACAACATGTACCCATAAACTAAGCACCTAAAATCCTAAACACTAAAACATAAGTCCTACAAAACCTAAACCCTAAAACACACACCGACAACACACAAAACCATTATTCTACAACCTAAGCCCTACAAAACACACAAACACTACACATTATTCTATTCTACAACCTAAACCATTATTCTAAACCCTAACCCATAAATTCACACACCCTAAACACTAAACCATTAGCCTTAACCCCCCAAACCCTAACCACTAAACCCTAATCACAAAATAAACCCTAAAACTAAGCCGAAATCCATAAACCCTAAATCTGTAACCCAAGCCCTAAACCCTAATCAAAACACATTAAACCATCCCTAACGCACATTAAACCTAACACCAATGTCGCTAACAAGTTCATATGGTCCTAATAATTTTCTAATACAAAAATATAACATATTAAATAACATGCACAATTGTTAATACGACTTACTTGTCGGCAGGACTTCGATGTCGGCAGGGCTTCGCTTCAGACCAAGTTTTAGAGAGAAGCCAGACCAAGTTTTAGAGAGAAGGTGCAGCTGGTAAAAAGTGATTTTTGGGGGCTATTTATAGGCAATTGGTGACCCAAACACGCCTAGCTTGGGCGTGTTTAAACACGCCTAGCTTGGGCGTGTTTGGGTACACCATTTGCCCAATTAGTTCACCAGCTGCACCATTTACCAAATTTTTTTATTTAAATGTATTATTTTTAATTTTTTGCCCAAATCCAACTTTAAAAATACGAGTCAAAAGCTAGGCCCTTATAAAAATTAAAATTGATCGAAGTAATGTTTTTTTTTGAACAAATTGAAGTAATGTTTATACATTTTATGTATGATATCACCTCACTCATGTGTAAGAATTTAATGATGATATACTAACATTAATATATTTTTACAATGTTATTTAATAATAAATTATTATTGATATAATTTTTCTTTAATTGCAATTTTTTTTGGGTGGTAACCTTTATTGTTATATGTTCAACACTAGTTTATGGGATGAAACATTTGAGCAAAATATTTATAATCTGCATGAGTCAAATTTGTAGAGTGTACAGACAAAGACTTTGACATTCAAGTTAGTATTTATATATCGAAGTTAAGAGCCTGAGAATTGACTAGTATACTTAAAACAAAGTATAAAAAAGGCATATCTACAATTTCTCTAATATATAAATAATCGTGACTCACCTATATGTTGTGACACATATTTAATAGTATAAAACAAAGGCATTTATCGACAAAGTAAAAAAAAATATAACTAAATTTGAATTGAGTTTAATTAAATATACAATAAGGTGAGGGCGATCTTTGGCACAATGGTAAAATTGTGTCTTGGTGACTTGTTAGTCATAATTTTGAATCCGAAAACAGCCTCTTTGTATATGCAAAGGTAAGACTATGTACAATATCCCTCCCCCTTACATGCGCATAGTGTGAAGCCTCCGGACAATGGGGTACATAGTTTTTAATTTTTTTTTAAGTATACGATAAGATTTGAAATATGGTAATATAAGAGCTATTTTTTTAAGACTAAAAAAGCGTTATTTTAGTATAAAATAATATAGTGGTTGTAATTTTTTTAATGTAGATTTTAAAAAGGCAAAATCCAATTTATGCTTGTTTACAATAATAAAGATTTTTATTTTAAAGAAGCAGTTGATTTTTACATAAGCTATTTAAAAAAAACTTCTAATTTTAATCAATTTTTAAATTATCTTCAGCTTCTTATTATTTTAAAAAGCTCAAACAAACACCTTAAAACTAAAAACCAAGAGTCTTAAGCTTTATTTTTATTCCTATACTATATTAATAAGTATCTTAGTGTTAGCACGTATAATTTTAAACTTATTTTAATAAATACTATAAATAAATGTTTATATAAACACTCATTTAGTGCAAACTTATTCAATAAATAGTTAAATTATTTACTCAAACAATATTGAAATAATTCACTCATACAAAATTTGAATCATTTGATGACTTTTATTAATATGGCTCCACTTTTTCAGTTTTGACGCGAATATGTAGCCCCACTTTGAAATCTTCGTACCTGATGGTATGCTACATAGAGCTATACGAACAACGATGGTCATATTTGTCGGGTCGGCATGTTTATCATGTTAAAATTACCGAGTTGGTATTAAAAGTAAAAAAAATTAATTGAGATGTACTAAGGTTATTTTTCAATAATAAATTATTACATACGATAAGATTTTTTTTGACTGAACATACGATAAGATAAAACTGTTAATTTTTATAATAATTATTTTTAAAATAATTATAATTATAATTTCTAATTAATCTTTAACTAGACTTTTTTAATGACAGTGTACGATTATTAAACTTAAAAAATTGATTGAATTTAACATAAATGTTATTGATCCATTTAACATGGTACATATTTAGAGTTCAATATATTTAGAGTTCAATTTATTTAATTCACAACTTATATGGATTTTGTTTTGGGTTCATTCGTTCTATGGTTTATTTTTTTCAAAATTGTTAATAACATGAATTTATATTATTATTTTAATTTTTAATTATGCGTTTTTTTTACTTTAAAGTTTATATTTAATTTTGTATTTCATTTTAACTCTTTAATTTTGATTTTTGTAGTAGTGTAGTAGTGTTGATTTAATCTAAGGTTTAAACAATGTCCCAACTAAAAAATAATTCACTCATGCAATGTAAGTATATACATGACTGTTAAGTTGTTATCAATTGGTCTAACTTAATTAGTTGAGTATGATAAGTAAGTTTATTTTTAATTCTTATGAATATAGTTTTTTTACATGAAATGACTTTATATGAATTGGGTTGGCAAAACATTTACTATTTGAACTAACATTATTTTGCCTCTGCCTATTCAACTCACAAGTTAGACATGTTAGATTTTCAGGTAATTCTTGTAAGAGATTTATTCGTGAGGTCACCATAAAAATTGTCTAAACACATGACATAGAGATATTTTTGAGTGATTTATTACACGTAAAAAAATTAAATAATTATTTATCTTTTTTTGTCTTGTTAGATTTTTCATGTTCTTTTGAGTATGACTAATCATTACTTGGGGTATTGAAAGTTGAAACTATCCCTTTGCACACGTGCTTTACTTTTACCTGAATCAAATTGAATAATCATTGTACTGAATACTACTTATATTGTTCATACATCTTGATGGAATAAGTTAAATCCACATGATTTTTTTTAAAAACAATATAATCTCAGGTAAGAAATTGTGAATAATTAATTTTGATTTTAATTTAATTGGTTAGCCCTAACAAATTCTATAATAATTTTATCTTCAAGTGTATATACTTTTGAAGTCATCTTAACTGTTTTAGCAACGAAATTGTAGTGATATACAAAAACATATATAAGCATTATGCATCGAACACTATGTTGTATAATTCTATTACATCTTGCTGTTGTGTTGGTTGCATTTGGACAAACTTGTCTTTATGTCCTGCATGGACCACATCTCCTCAAAAGGGAAAGCGACCTTTTAAGATTATTTCTTGATTGATTGATTAATTAATTAATAATAATCTTTTAGTTGGTTTGGAGCCAAGAGTTTAACACACTAATGCTTTGGGAATATGTAATTTACTGTGTTCTTTCATTTTTTTTAACCAAAAACGAAGAAACTGGCATCCAGCGGTTGTCTCGTGGCTTCGTGATGCCATGTGAAGACAAATCATTTCGAATAAACAAAAGATAAAAAAAGAAAAGGTAAACAGGGTTTAAAAAGAGCCTGCAAAAGAACATGGTAAATATGACTAAATGGCATTTTACCGTTTTAATTTATTAGTGGCTTAATTGCATTTCTTTGTTCTTCTATAAAAAATTGTATTTCTTTATTTTTACAACTATATATATATATATATATAATGCTTTCAAGGTTTTGATTCACCTATAAAAATCAAAATAAAATTTATTCTTATATCATTATTTTTTTTAAATATTTTCACTGACATTATGTTACTGTGAGTAAAATTTGACTCAAATTATTAAATAAGGTTTTAAGTTAAAATCTAGTGAATGAAAAAAAATTCTATTAAAATTGGCCAATCATATTTTTCGAAAAAAATAATTATTAATAAAATTAATCACATTTATAAAATGTCTTAAAACTTAAATTTAGATCTTACTTAAATCTGTAAAATTGATTTGTAAGATGAAAATTTTCTTTTACTTATACTTTAATTTGGCTATGTCATTAGAAGATGTGGCATGTTCAACCACCTAATAACCCCCTTTTTATTTATTTATAGCTTTTCTTGTAACATCTCATTGAATTAACTTATTTCTTCAACGGCTTGGAGTGTGCTTCTATACACGTTTTGTGATAGATTGGCTACAAATAATGTATTGAATTTCATGTGGTGATGATTGTAGAATTTTTATTAATTTATTCATCGTATTAGTTTGCAAGATGCGATGATGAACAGTATTTGAGAAATAAGAACCATGGAATGGAACAATATCAATGCATAATGTTATTATCTGCGTTGAAAAGAAAGATAAAAAGACCATTTTGTCTCTATTTTAGACTTTAGGCGTCAGCAAGATTCTTCTTAAAAGAGGCATCCTTTTAAAAAGACATAAACTAAAGTTGCTTTTAGATAATCCACTGTTTAGATACTAATCTCTTTTGGTTTAGCTTTGGTTAATGAAGATGGACTATATATGCTAGCTCTTATTTTCGCATTTTTGGAAGTGTTTTAGAAACACAATTATGGTAAATTGACATGTTTGAAGCTACAATTTTGAAAACTAAACACGGAGTTTAGAGAAATTAGTTCAAAACTTTCATCATAACAAAGAATCCTCGTGGGGTTAGAATTATTACAATTGTCAACAGTCAAAAGGCATTGGGTGTTCAATCATTGAGAGATAAGGAATCCTTTGAATGAGAAATGCCATGGAAAAACTGAAGAGGAGTTGCTCAGTTTGCACGTTGGTGAATTAATTAACAACTGTTTTTAGGGAAATTGGTTGTTTTAGAAATAATAATATTTTTGAGTTCTCTCAACTTTAATTCAAATATACATTTATTTAAGCATAAAAAACATTTATTTTTACTTTTTTTCCCTTTTGAAATAGCAGAGAATTTAGGAAGTTCTCCACTTTGGAACGTCTTTACTTTGCTCTTTGGCGTCAGTACGTAGCATAGATTGATTAGAAAAAAAAAAAACGATGTCACAAATTCATAATAAAATAAAAGTTGTAAATTAATAAACATCAAATGAATATTTTTTAAGAAATGAAAAATAAGACATTTCAACAAAAATATAAAAAAAATAATTTTTCAATGTATTATATATATAGTTTTTGTAATCATGCAAGTGTGAATTAATCTAATGGTCACTTCTAGCATGAATGTCTCAATTTTTTGTTTGTTGACACATTTTTGGATTAATTATGTTTTTGTTCTTATTTTTTTAATTTTTTTAATTCTTAATAAAAAAATTGACTGATTTTAATCCTTAATGTTTTTGTTTGGTGCCGTTAAATGATGGGGTTAACAAGTAAGGTGGCCAGAACTTTATTATCATTATTAGTGTTTCACTTTCTGGCGGCTAAAAGCCTCCAGAAATTACTTTACTTTTGAAAACTTATGAACCTTAAATATCATACCATACTCCGATTCATCAAACCAAATGCCCAAACCTCGAAAGAAAATCTATCAGCATTATTCACTTTGATTTGATGGTAGAACCTTTGGTAAGAATAGTCCATCCTTGTGGATCTCGTTTAAGACAAAGCAAGGTCTCTACTTTTTTACACTTTTTGTTTCAATTGCAATCCAGAAATGACGAATAACCTCTCTCCGCCGCATCGCGACACCTAGTTCCGCCGCTTTCACCCTCTTTCGCCTCACCACGAAGCCCCCTTCTTCTTCGTATGCAAGGCCGTCAACAGAAACCTAGGCCACCTGTTCGAGCTCGCTCCCCAATTAGTTCCTCCTCTTCGAGAGTGGAACTGCACCCTCATTCTTTCCCTCTTTTGTTAATTGCGCGGATGAACTAGTTCAAGTGTGGCCATTTTTGTTTTAATTGTTGTTCCTTTGTGAATCAGACTTTGATATGTAAGGTTGATGAGTTTTCCAAGTGATGTAATTTCTGGCGGCTAAACGCTGCCACAAGGTGAAACATTAATATAATAATAAAGTTCACTCTATGCAATTAGTTAACACCAACATTTAATGGTAAGGACCAAAATTGTTAACGAACAAAAATATTGAGAAATAAGACTGATAAATATTTTTTAGGAATTAAAAGTGAAAATTAAAAAAATAAAAGTAAAAAATATAGTTAATCCCAAATTTTTTAATAACATTCTTTTGTTTTTTTTTGCTTTCTTTTATCAGGTTTTTCAAAATATTCCTCATTGTATGTTATTCTTAATGAAATGATATGACTTGTGAGTATCCTATAGTCAAATAAAATTATACTAATAAACGAAATTCTCGGACATTCTATATACCAAAATACATTAAGTAGTATAAAGTAATTAATGTTGAAAGAAATAATACTTTGATAACTTATAGTATGTTTGGATTCATTGAAAAAATCTACATTCATTATAAAATCACAATAAAATCAGTATATAAGCAATCACTTATTATTTAAGAATATCCCAGGGAGTGCAAATCATTTTTTTTTTTTGATAATGGGGAGTGCAAATCATTACCAAACCAAACATGCAACGCATTAATTTTGGATCTTCTAAATAATAATTCAGATTTGAATAATATAAATGAAAAAAAAAACATAATCAGATGTGTAAAAAGAGAATAACAGCTTATTATAGCCATTAGATTATAAGAAAAATTAATGATGAAGGGATGAGCAATTTTGGTATAAATTCATCGCTCCTCTATAAAAAAAAGTAAATAGTTGTATTTTGCATCTTACATGTAGTAAAAAAAAAAGAAAAGAGTAGTGACTATTTAGTGATAAGTAATTAGCCAATGGTTGCATTTTTTTGTTTGTTTTAATAAAATAAAATACAAGAAAAGTGAATTATTATTTATAGTGAGGAATTGGTTTTCAACAGTTTGTCTATATCCTGAAAGGTCTCCATTATATATTTGGACATGAACAATGATAAGGAGCGAGTTTTGTGCAGAGAATGCTGTGACTGAGTGATACACAGTGAAAACAATAAACAGAAAGTTAAGGTAAGGAGAGAAAGAGAACCAAAGAAAAAGGGAAGACTCAAAGACAGAGAGTGTGTCCTCGTTCATGTTCCTAGCATCACATTGTTTACCAAGGAACCCACTTAGCATTCCTTCATCATTTGGCATTGGAAACAAGCCGAATTCTTGGTAAATTTTTCTCTTTCTCTCCCTCAATTTTTATTCTTGTTTTATTTGCTATGTCTGTGATTGTGAGTGTGTTCTGTGTGCAAATAAAAATGAACAAAAAGTAAAGAAAACACACTGAATTTTTTCTTCCTCTGATTCTGGCTCTAACGCTCACTCATCACCACACACATTTGCCATTATTAATTAATTGAAAATCACATCTCTAAAACGTGAAACCAACAGATTAGGTATGATACATTTTGATGTGAAAATTTGGTAAAACGTGGATGAGTGGTTAGGATCCAAAGAGTTTGAATAATGTGATACGGCAGCGTTTTGTACTAGCTAGCACTCTTGGCTGTGAAAGCAAAAAGTTGAAAGCTTATAGATTAGAGATTAGATTCTGTTTCTGGTTTGGTTTCCCTACTTACTCTACCACTCACTCTTCCTTTTTTCTTCTTCTTCTTCTTCTTCTGTTTCGTCCTTTTTCTCTCTCAAACCAGTTTGTCACAAACAAAATTCATAGAGAGGGCATTATAGTAATTTCACTCACCTGGTTCACATAACAGCAACAACTGCTCTTCCTTCATTTCCGCTGCCGGCGGTGCACTTCACGGCCGTCGCCGTCGTCTTTAACGGCGGCAGTAGGTAAACCTTAGACCTCTCGAATGAACGAATTAGAGAGAGCATCGTAATTGCACGGTTTCGCTCTCATTCTCTCTCATCATCGCTCTGTCCGAGGCCAGGATGGCCATTGCGGCGGCGCCACTCCTCCGTTCGCCGGCAGGCCTGGGTGTAGTAGTTAAGAAAATTATAACTTTTCAAATAGTCCTTCAATATTCCAGTTAAGGTCAAATGGGTAGTACTATCGATCGACGAGTTCGATCTTGGAAAAAATAAGTTTTTTCAGACTTTTCTTATTTTCACATCGAATTTTAAACTAGTTTGAATCTCTTTTTCATCACACAAGTTAGGAAAACAAAAATAATCCTTCAATATGTTAAATGGTCTCACTAAATAACAGATGTAACTTTCATACTTTAAATCAGAAATTTTATTCTTACTGATTACATTTTTAGGACCCAAAGTTATAATTTAACTTTTATTTTATCTATTTATTTATTATTTTTTGTTTTGCTGAATTTACAAGGGCGAACTCGGTTTTTTTGGTTTGTATGGATCTTCCTGTTTGCTGTTTGCTGTTTGCAGTTCGCAGTTTGCACAAGGTCCATTTCGTTTGAAAATGGCCAAGTTTGTATTTTGTGCAATAAAATTTAGTTTCTTAACTAGAAAAACAATAAAAAAAAATAAAATGAAAATTTTGAATCATTGTATTATCTTTTATTTTAATTTTGTTTTATTTATACATTTTAAATTTTTATAAATATTTAATTCACGTTGTGATGAAAGTTACACAATAAAACATGAAAGGCAGGTTAAAAAAAGTTAAATTAATCAGTAGGTTCTTGTTTTTTTTTTTTTTTTTTCATTTCTAATTTGATCCTTAAATTTGTATTTATTTTTTAACTAATTAAAAATTATCAAATAATTTAGGAACATACAAACTAATGCAATTACTTTGCACATTGTCTACTGTTATTCAAATAGGAGTGTATCCTATAGCTAGTTAGGATTATCTCGAGATATATGACATATAAATCGAATTTATAGAAATAAATGCATTAAAATAAACCTTGTAAGTGAAAAGAAGTGAATTATTTATCAATTCCAAGAACATTAAAACTAAAGTCAAGTAATTTTGCCGTTTTCTTTGAAAAGGAGGGTTGGAAATGACCATGCGCGAACATGTAGGTTAACCATATTAGTAGAACATAGGAAAATAGGCATATATTTTATTTTGAACTATACACAAATCATTAATTCATTGGTTAGGAACGAAATATTCTCTTCTCTTCTAGCCGCCTACAATATATCATGATATCCATTTCCTTCGCTAATCGCTACGTAGTATATCTGTATACAGGTCATAATATGCACATGCACTCACAAATATATTAAAAGTGAGGCTAGAATTTTGGGGGAATACATGCATGGAGAATAGGAGAAGAGTAGGTTGGTGTGCACGCACAAGCATATCTTTTTCCTTTACTTGGTTATGGAGATGAATGTGCTGCTTGTTTAATATTTTATATGTAACAATTATTATATTATTCTTTGTCACTCGAGACAAGCTTACAATTGAATTTATTTGCTAAAAGGGAGAGAGATTAAGGCTTACTAATTAATTTTTTAATTTTTTTATGGAGATATAACTTATAAGATTGATTTAATAGTTGAGAAAGGATAAAGGGAGAAAAGAGGAGTCGCGGGTTCGAATGCTCTTATGCTGATATTTATAATAAAACTAACATTAGTGGATTAAAAAATAATTAATTTTACGTTGTGAGTAAATAATTCATTTAGCTAGTATATGAATCTCTGAATTTCATTACTCAATTACATTTGTGATTGATTAATTGTGTTTCCTTTTTCATTTACTTGATGCAGCAAAATTTTAAGTGGTAACCTAAAACATTAAATTTGTATATTGACGACAAGTGGTAGACTGGTAGTTGTATTTGTTTAATTATTGTGCAATTGGTTAGCATGATTTACATTAATTAGCTCGTATTGTCCAAATACAAACATTACCATATGCAGTGATTATCATTATTATTATTATTTAACAAATGAGAAACTAATATATTGAAATAAGGTTTACCATTAACGTTAAGAACATCTCAATATATTTTTTTATAAGAAATGTTAATTAGTTCTTAAAATTATATTTTTTATTAAGTGGTTGTTTAAAAGGAAATTGTGGAATACTAACAAAATAATTGGTTGTTTAACGTTTTTGTCCAAATAATTAGTGACCAATGAGTAGAGTACATTACGGCATTGACTGATCATAATAATACTTTTGTTTTGTATGAATTGTTTCTTATGTTATGTTCTTCTGTTCATTCAGACACTTCAGAGAGAAAAAGAAAGAGAAAGAGAGACAGAACATCTTAGTCTGTGTCCCTTGTCTGCCATTCTCTCTTCCATGAAACTACAACATGACAATGGAAGAAGAGTCCTTGGCAGCAGCCCCATTTGACAGAGCTATTGAACAGGTCATGTTTTTCATTTTCTATTTTTCTATTTCCAGTTTTTATGTCAATTCTTCACCTTCTTCTTTTGGCACTATTTCAAAGTCATGCTCTCTCTAGTGTTGTTCACATGTTCTCACTTTTTTTCTCTTATTTCCAATCTTTCAAATTGTTGTGGTTTTGAAATAATTCCCAGGTTTCATTGCTGATAAAACATATTCTCCTTTTTAATAGTGATTTTTTAGTTGTTTGACCTTTTGGTTGAAAGTGTAGTTTCCTTAAAAATGTGAATAAACTGTTATGTTTTTTTTTTTTTTTTTTTTATAATTCTAAATTCTAGTTTTAGTTCAAAATTTAAAATCACTCTGATAGGAACTGGACCAGATTAAGAGAAGAAAGACTGAAACTGAATGAAGCTTTTATTGAATCTTGGATATTAGCTCCTGCTGTTACAGTTTGTGATTATTCGAGAAAATCACCATCTCCTTACAGAGCTACCAGCTACCTTTTCCTCAGCCACCCACCTCCTATTTATAACTACTGCCCCTCTCAGTTTAGTACTAACTAACAATTAGTTAGACTAACTGAATTACACCTAACAGCTGCCACTAACTGCTATTCCTATCACACTCCCACTTTCTTTGTGAATAATTCATTTGTTTATGACAGTGACTTGAGTCGAATTTATTAATTTTTCAACACACATCACCCAGTACACATTGATCTACTATTGTTGATTTTTAATTATTGCAATCTCGTTGGTAAAAATTCAGGGTTGAATTGGTTGTCCCTTCAAAGTATTTGTTCTTAAAAACATACAAGACGAGGGATTAGTTGTCACCAGTTGCCAATTTGGTTATTACATGATTACATTCTTGTAATTTTATGTTGAATACTATTTAGGCTGGATTTCACCATCTTTTGGTTTAGAGTAATATTTTTAGACCAAAAGAATCTTTGAACACAAATTAATGTGTTTATGATCTTTATTGTTGTTTCTCTCTACTTATTTTCTTTTGAGTATGCACACATACCTATACTGGTGAGAAGCACAGATTTATGTGGGTGTTATGGTGTTTGTCTTGAAATAGCTAATGTAATTGATGTTTTGATTTAGTTTCTATATTTGTCCAATCTTTTCTATGGTTTGTTTACCTTATCTCCTAGACAACCGGTTTTCTTTTTTTTCCAACACTGAAAATTTGGTTTGTCTTTTTATTCAGGCAATTGTATCTATCAAGAAAGGTGCATATTTACTTAAGTGTGGTCGTAGAGGAAAGCCGAAGCTCTGTCCTTTCAGACTTTCTCAGGTAGGCCATAAGTGTGATGACAAATTATTTTAGAAGGTTGTTATAGTTATGACCATTCCTTTAATATGAAATTTGCTTATGGACCACGTTTCTTAGTACATTTGTTCTCCAAATTTCTTATGAGTCAAATTTAGAAGCACCATGCCCGTTGATGTTCCATACTACATTATTTCCATTGTCTTTCTCAAAATACTGGCTTTGAATTTCTAATGTTATTTTGTATCTATATTTTTCTATAAAAAAAAGAAGCAAGTTAGTCTTCGATTGAGTACTATTTTTTTTTTCGTGAACTTTTGTATATTAGTGTCAAAGGACGAACCCTGGCACAACGATAAAGTTGTGCCTTGGTGACTTGTTGGTCATGGTTTCGAATCCGAAAATAGTCTCTTTGCATATGCAAAGGTAAGGCTGCGTACAATATTCCTCCCCCTTATCTTCGCATAGCGAGGAGCCTTTGAGCAATGGGGTACATAATTTTTATTTTTTTTTGTATATCAGTGTCAACTATCATTTGATGGAGGAAAATTAAATTTGACTTCTATTGAAAACCAATTAAGAAAAACTAGATCCGATGTTTTTTGTTGCATGAAGATGAAATGATAAACATCACGGGGTTTTGAAATTTCACTAATTGGTCTTATTTTCTCCATTGCATTATGATAAAGTTACTAAAATATATCTTCCTCTTCTCTAATTCTAGGATGAGAGAAATTTGATTTGGTACTCAGGACAACAGGAAAAGCATTTGCGATTGAGTGTAGTTACCAAAATCGTTCAAGGGCCGGAACATGTACGTAACAAACATTCATGTGTTCACACTTGATGCATTCCATGTGAATATGACAGTTTGAAAGAGAAATGGAAGAGTTATAATCATGTTTTGGTCTAATAAATGGTTCACCATTTTCAGATAAGGTCCCAGAGGCAAAATGAGTCCGAAAAGGAGTGTCATTCATTTTCACTAATCTGTGCTAATGGTGAACGTTCTCTTAATCTGGTAATATTTGTGAATTGTGGTTAACACATGACATATAACTGAATTTGTTTTCCCATATTTACAGCTTGACTAGACATTTATTTCTTTTGAACTATAGATATGCAAGGACAAAGCACAAGCTGCTTCTTGGTTTGTTGCCTTGAAAGCTGTGATTTCTAGGTGTCAGCATCCTAGAGCTTTTAGTAGTTTAAGAAGTTGCAAAGGGGTGCAGAGTTGTGTTAGTAGTCCTGCTGGAATCTTAAGAAGAAAGAAAAATCTTGGCCTTCTGGACGATACCTCTCAATTTACTCAGGTTTTCATACATCTTCTTTGTTAGGTTATCAATATATAATTAATGAGATATCTTTTTGTAGTTATCTCACGTTTATAATAATCTAACATGAGGAGTTTATAAGAAAGTAAAATCTAATTTTTCAAAGTAAAACTATGTCATTTTCTTTCGTAGTTATTTTCATATGCTGTGAATTATAAGGTTTTAAGTTTATTAAAACAATGAAAATGTTTCTTTCACCTCTGCTTTATAAGTTAGCTTATGTTATTATTAAATCTTTACTGTTCTGAAGGGTGGGAAAGGCTAAATAATAAGATATCTCATTTCTAAATGTTTAGGTTCAAAAGAGATGTGCTATATTTCATCGAAGAAAATTTTAGCATTGATTACAATTGATTAGCATAATTTTCATTAGGTTCTATGTCCATGCACATCAAGAAAAAGAGAAGCAACAATATAAGGGATGTATGCCACTATACATGTGTTCGAATTTCTACAAACATACATTTTCTTTTGTATGATTGGCATAAACTTTGACTTTGTCTCCTTCATTCCTTCGATGATAGAGAAAACACTATCATCACTAACCTTCAAATGATTTTAACTTTTAATTTATTTTGGCATAAACGATTTAGACTATAAAAAACATTATTATTTTAGCTAAGCACAGAATGATGAAGGTTCAATAATAATATCATACTACAAGCATTTTGCATGTATTTATTTCTCTTTGCCTTGTTAATATAAATAACTTAGACATCACTTTATCTCAAAAAAAAATAAAAATTTTACTTTGTTGTTATTATTTTGAAGGTACATAGCGTATGTGCAAGTCCCACTATGTCACTTTCTGAAAGGTGCTTTTCTGATGGCTTGTCATGTACATCTGATAACTTCTGTTCATCGGCGTCTTTCCTCTCCATCACTCATGGCGTAACAGATAGTTCAGTGCCAAGTTCTCCATACATTGATCCAGATACTCATGGCAACATTGAGTCAACCCGCATTGATAAGGAGCACAAGAAGAATTTGTCCTATAGCTATCTGATGCATTCTACCACCCCGCATGTAGGAAAAAATAATTTGTTGAAGGATGTAATGATATGGGGTGGAGGGATTGGATGTCTTGTAGGGATTGTGAATGAAAGGTTTGTCCATCCTGGAATTTATTCTTTAGTGCCAAAGTTACTAGAATCCACTGCAATGTTAGATGTTCATAACATAGCTTTAGGAGGAAAACATGCTGCCTTAGTTACAAAACAAGGGGAAGTGTTTTGCTGGGGTCAAGGGAAGTGGGGAAGACTGGGGCAAAAAATTGATATGGACATTAGCTCCCCCAAAATAGTTGATTCTCTTAATGGTCTTCATGTAAAAAATGTTGCTTGTGGTGAGTATCATACATGTGCATTGACAGATTCTGGTGAAGTATATACTTGGGGGAACGATGTTTGTTGTGCAGATTTATTGAATGAAGGGAGAACTAGAAGTCAGTGGATACCACAAAGACTTGGTGGACCCTTAGATGGTATTAGTATCTCAAGTGTTGCTTGTGGGGAATGGCATACTGCAATTGTCTCTAGTTGTGGGAGGTTATTTACTTATGGAGATGGTACATTTGGGGTTCTTGGCCATGGCGATCTTCTGAGCTATTCAAGTCCAAAAGAAGTTGAATCTCTTAATGGTCTGCGGGTGAGGTCTGCTGCTTGTGGATCATGGCATACAGCTGCTATTGTTGAAGTCATGTTTGACCGTTTTAGGTACAATAGTGCTAGTGGTAAGTTGTTTACATGGGGTGATGGAGATGAAGGGAGGCTTGGTCATGTAGATAATGGAAACAAGCTTGTACCAACATGTGTTACACAACTTGTTGACTATGATTTTGTTCAAGTGTCATGTGGAAGAATGTTGACTGTAGCACTCACTAACATGGGCAAGGTTTTTGCAATGGGAAGTGCCAAATATGGACAACTAGGAAATCCACATGCCAGGGATAAAGCAGTGATGGTTGAAGGACAACTCAAACAAGAGTTTGTTAAAGTGATATCAACCGGTTCATATCATGTTGCTGTTTTGACTTCAGCAGGGAGTGTCTACACGTGGGGCAGAGGTGAAAATGGCCAACTGGGGCTTGGTGATACTGAAGACAGATACACACCTTGTTTTGTTGAGGCTCTAAGAGACAGACAGGTAAATACTATTACTTGTGGTCCAAGCTTCACAGCTGCAATCTGTTTACACAAACCTATTTCTATTAGTGACCAGTCAACTTGTAGTGGTTGTAGGTTGCCATTTGGGTTCACAAGGAAGAAGCACAACTGCTATAACTGTGGTCTTTTGTTCTGTCGTGCTTGTAGTAGTAAAAAAATTACAAACGCACCTCTAGCCCCTAGTAAGAGCAAGGCTTTTCGAGTTTGTGATCAGTGTTTCGATAAACGACAGGGGGGTGCACATTCAGTAATGGCATCAAAGTTCAGAAATTACAATACTCAGCAGGTGTTGAAGCATCAACACAAAATTTCTGATGTGACTGAAGATAGGGGAGAGACAACTGTGACACAAGGTCCTTTGTTATCACTTGGTCAATCATGTTACAGGAAAAGCATGCCAAGTGGACGAAAGGATTGGAAAAATCATCAAGAAATTCAGCAGGATGTAGAAGACAGTTCTTCTATGCTAGGTGGAATGCCACAGTGGGGGCAAGTTGCATGCCCTGCCATGTTTAAAATAAATTGTACAGAAAATCCAGTTGTTCATGTTTCTTCATCCAAAAATAAATTAGCCACAGTTTCTCCCTTTAATGTGGAATCTACAGCATATAACTTCTCCTCCAATGTGGAGACAGATACAACAAAGTCTGACAAGGTGCTCCTTGAAGAAGTTCATAGGCTGAGAGCCGAGGTATTGACTCCACATAATAGCAACTTTTAAATTGCTTTAATTTTAACATGTTTTTGTTGCAATATTGTTCTTGCATGTGCAAAAACTGTAAAATTATATTATTTTCCCTGCTAAGTTTTTTTTTCTTTTCTTTTAATGATTTTTTTTGTAATTCACCATAAAATCATTGTCTTTATTTAGACCACAATTATCTTCTTTTTTCTGCTGTTGTCTAATTATCATTCTATTTGTATATATACATAATTCAACAAAAAAAATCGCCTTTTGCTTCACCTCCAAACTATTGAATCATGTTTTTAATGCCTTTCTGGCACACTCCACATGTTTATTTTTCTTCCAATCCTTATTTTTCTTCCATTTTAAGCAATTGTATTAATTTTTTTAGTTTCCATTGGTATAACTGTTGTCACATTTTAGCCTTTTGGGGTGCAACATTCCTTTCATTCCGAGTTCTCTATATCCTTCAGTTGTAAATTATACGTTTCCTACACATTTGCGAGTTGCATTCACTTTTCTTGAAGAGACTTTCTTATGCTACTATTTCATATTATTGGATAGGCTAAGAGACTTGAAGAGCAGTGTGAGCTCAAAAACCATAAAATACAAGAGTGTCGACAAAAAATTGAGGAGAGTTGGTTTGTAGCAAGAGAGGAAGCTGCTAAGTGTAAGGCAGCAAAAGAGGTCATAAAAGCTTTAGCACTGAGGGTAAGTTCTTTATTATCATTATAATTATTTGAATTAGTTTTAAGTTGGAATGCTAGAATTTTCAACCTCCTTATTGAATTGAATTTGTATGTTATGAAATATAGGAACATTTACCACATTTGGTCAAAAGTATCAGGACCAAAAATATTTTTTTTTCTTAAATTAATAATTGCCCTTTCGCTGACAATATATAACATAATGCCACTAAAGTTAGGATATGAAATTTGTGCATGATAGCAAATATTGAAATGGTATGCAATCTTTATAATTTGACTTTTCATTCCTTGTACACAATAATTGATTTATCTATCACCATTACATTTGCAGCTTCATACAATATCAGGAAAAGATAACGTTGGACAAGAAGGCAAAGTTGGGCCCAATGAATTTGTGCCTAATGTGGCACCCATACATACAGAAATGAAGAGTCCTCGAGATGTCAGCGTGGATAGTCTATCCAATTCCCCTATAGTATTCTCTGACACATTAAAATCCAAATTTGGGAGAAGTTTGTTCCCCAAAATTGATAATTCTAACATAAATAGAGCAGAATCTCAACAAGACAACAATATTGATGGCTTGAAGGCTGAATGGGTAGAACAATATGAGCCCGGTGTTTACATCACATTTACAACTTTGCCATGCGGGAAAAAAGGCCTTAAGCGAGTGAGATTTAGGTAATGTCTATTCTGACCTAGAGCTTACCCACAACAAATTCAATGGCACGTTTGGATAACCTTTAAAATCATCTCAAAATTAGTGTTACTGATTTTTTCAAAGTAACTGTATGTTACTTTGCATTCACCATGATTTTATAATTGATTTTGTTTCACCTTACCACCACCCAAACATACTATAAGTAATGATATTTTTTTACACATACTTTCTTTTGAACACTTGGTAGCATCTCATAATGGCCCCACTATTGGGGAATGGATTGTTTATGTGTTTTGTTATGGTTACAAATTTTTATCATAATGTGTTTGAATGACTGTGGCATGTGTGGTTTTGCAGTCGAAAGCGATTCTCAGAGAAGGAAGCTGAAAAATGGTGGGAAGAGAATCAAGTGACGGTGTATCAAAAGTATGGGATTGAAGGATATATAAATAATAACACTAGCCAAAGTCAGGTGAAAGGCTAATTTTTTTTATTTCATGCCATTCATCTTTAGCAGTTTTCACCTATATAGTTCTTAGTGGGAAGGAGATAATGATGTTGTTGGCTAGAGCTATAGGCCTGAAAGAAAAAAAGATCAAGTGTACAGTCACAAATAATAGTGTGTCTTTTTTGTTCATGAGTATCTTGGGGGCATTCATTCCGGTGTACAGTCACAAATAACAATGTGTCTCTTAATTATTATTTTTTTTTTCAATTTTATTTTAGCATTATAAAGTTGTTCAATTTCCACTTCTAATATTTCAACATTTATTCCGTATGTCTTTAAATGTGAAAGAACAAATAATTTGATTTTTTTTATATAAAAAAAGTTAGGATGTAACTTGGAAAATACTAAATGGAATTCTAAAGTGCAAAGAAATAAATTACAAATAAAAGTTAAATGACACCAAACTAAAAAAAAAAAAAAAAAAGTTAAAATGAAATTCAAAAAGAAAAGAAAAGAAAAATGAAGAAGTAGAAGTGCAAGAGATTAACTGTTAGAAATGTAAAGATTGAAAGATGAGAAAGATAAAGTAGGAAGGATGAAAATGTGGAAACTTGTATTTAAACTTGACTGAAAACATGCACATTAACTCTTAAGAATGACAACCATTCTCAACGTATAAGCTTGAAGGTTTTTGGGTGTTTTATGGAGTGTTTCTTCCTGCGGCCCATAAAATATAGGGTGTATAAGAAAATCGGTTTGGACCTAATTCAATTGTAACTGAAATTAATCTGGAGTGATTTTTATCTGAACTAGTTCAAAAGAAAAAGAAAAGAAGTGTAATGTTTTACAAAATTAATTCAATTAATCGATTTGTTTCTATAAAATTGGTTTAGTTAATCGAACTTGAATTTATTTTCTAAATGAATTTGATTATTTGGATATAAAATTGAATTGATTAAAATCAAAATGGTTCAAGCACCATCACTTTATATTTCGGGAAAGGTAAAATCCGAAATGTAGTTTTGTGTTTTGTGTATGGGGTGCAGGAAAAAATGACATTGTTTTATGTATGGTGTTTCAACAACAAAAAAACACTTACAAAAAAGGTCTTATTAATAGATTTTTAACTCTAACGATCACAAACACATGTTTAAGTGTCTAAAATTAATTATTTAAGATCTTGACATATATTGGTTGTAAAAAAATAAATATCTTGCATGTACTTAATCTGAGTAACTTTGATAATTAAAGATAACTTGTCACTTGACTCGGTCTTCTCGAATTCCTTCACCTGAACTCTTCACCTTCGATACTTGGTCATTTTCTTCTTTTACCTTGCTTAACAGGCTTAAACTTCAAACTCAAATTGAGATTTTCTTAAAATTCTTGTAACTTGAACATATAAATACGATCACTTTAATTTCAAGTAAATTATAGCCTCGTGTGAAATTGAAAATTTGCAAATTCAAAAATAATTCTTCCAACACTTTTTTTAAGTTGACACAAGAAAAAAAAATCCCTAAACTGAATTTCAATATTTATTTTTAAAAAAATGATCAACAGTAGGGTTATTAAAAAAAATGTTCCAAAAGCGACTTCCTCATATGGGTTATCTATCTGAGTTTGGACTGCGATCTCAAATGTACCCTCCAACTGTTTAATTGGGCTTGGATCTCTAATTAGGGCCACTACAGAGGCTTTAATGCATTTTTGTGAAGAGATTCCTTAATAAGAATTTGTTCATTGCGAATGGGACAAATCTCAAGTATAAAGGGAGGGTATGAATGTGACTTGGTAGCAAAGAAGCTATTTCTATATATGTATGTTTCAGTTCAGCTAGCCTAATTAGCATAAACCTTCATCGACCCTTTTTCCCAAATTAGAAAAATTGGATAGTGTTTTATTTGAGGAAGAGAAAAAAAAAAAAAGCAATGGAAGCATAAACTCATAAAGGAGAAAAGCACCAAAAGATGGATTTCATGAAAGGGAAAACATGAGATAGAGATATGTTAGGGAACTTAGGGAATTGACATAGATGGGAAAAGCATGAGATAACTTACAAGTGATCCCACCATGCCGCGTGGATGCTTTTTTTGTTTCACGTGGCAAAGGCTGGCCCCACATGGGTCCCGCTTTAGAATAACCTTTTGGACATTGCCTATCATCGTCCATCACTTCTCCATCCTAACATCAATATGTTTTTTTTATCATTTGTGTTATGCATGTGTTTCATACACACTTCTTTATATAATTTTGGTATCTCCTCTAATTAAATCTCTAATTATATTTTTATTATGTCTAACAATTAGTTCGTTACTTTTCACTACTTCAATCATGATTATTAAGTGATTGGATTAATTTTAAAATTAGTTAAATGAAAAGTTTACTTCAATCAATAATGTATGGCCTTTTCATATAAAATTTAGATTAATATTATTATATAATAGAATAAACAATGTTAATTAAGAGCAGAATCCTTATTTTTAGTGTGTGTTTATGATTTTTGATAAAAAATATTTACTGTTTTTAACAATAAATCCTTCGTATTAATAAAATGATGAAAATATATATATTATTATAATATAATATGATTTATTTATTTTTGGAATAAATCAATGTTTTTTTTTGTTTTTGTTTCAGGAGGCGGTAATTCACACTCACACATGAGATACACTTTTTCTTTCTTTCTTTTTCTTAATGAAAAATAAAATTTTAATAAAAAATATTTTTAAAGGATAATTTTTCATTTACCAAAATGTTAGTTTTTTAATGGAAAGAAAAGAAAAGGCAGATAATTTGATTCTGTTTTAAGAAAGACAACAGCCAGATTAATTGTCAGTATGTATATATCATAAAAGCTAATATTTGTGGCCTGGTCTCTTCTCTTTTTTTTTTTTGGGTCGTTGAGATGTGTAAATTAGCTTTTGATTTGATTTTGAAAAAAAAATCAAAATATTTAGTTTTTTATGGAAAAAAATATAAGAGAAATAATTTGATTCTGTTCAAGGGAGACAACACTCAGATCGCCGGTATGTATCAATAAAGGCTAATATTTGCTGCCTGCAGGTCTCTTCTTGAGATGTACATGAATTAGTTTTTGCTTTGATTATGAAAAAAAGAAAATCAATCAAAATAATTAGTAATTTTTTAATGGAAAGAATATAAAAAGACAAATAACTTGATTATCTGTTTAAAAAGAGACAACACCCAGATCACCAGTATGAATCATGAAAGCTAATATTTGCGGCCTGTCTCTTCTAGAGGTTTACATGAATTAGTTTGCTTTGATTTTGAAAATATAAATCAATCAATCAATCAAAATTAAGTGGTTTGGTTTAATTTTATGAGTTATTTTTTTGAATATATTTGGATCTAAATATCTATAATCCAATAAAGAATGAGTTAGGTTTGAATTTAACAATTTATATACACCTTCAAATGTTTATTAAAAAAATTAAGAAATCATAAATTTATCATGAAAAATTTGTAAATCCCCTCATAAATTCAATATACTAATTAAAGTATATTTAGGAAATGGATAAAAAAAATACACAATATATATATATATATATATATAAAATAAAAGAATTAGCTCAGTTGGGATTAGTTTGGTTTCAAAAACTGAACTTAATTGATTTGATTTGAGTTCAACCCAATAATGTAAAAGTAAAACAAATCAATTTAATTTGTCAAATTCGTTGTTTTCCTCAAATATGCATAATTCCTTGTTCAAATGTGTAATTAGGCTAACAATTAGTTAATACTGTTAAGTGTGAAAAATGTTTTCAAATATTTAAAAATAGAAGGGAGCTATAATGTGGTAATAATCTTTTTTTGCAAATATTTTTCAGACCTCGCGACATGTTTGCAAGATTAAATATACTTGCTAGTCAAAATTAAAGCCTCCTTATCTCGATAATACAAGTACACTCAGGTTTTTTTTCTCCCCAAATATTTTACAGACAAATACTAACATGTATTTACAGCTTTTTTGCATATATGGTAGAAGATAATTGTTTTTTCAATACTATAATTGTTACAAATTAAACACACACACAGTACTCATTGTGAACGATTATTATGTTAATCAACCCTAATCAACATATATATTCCTGTAGTCAATCATAACATCATTATTGTCTGACTCAACGAATTGAGATTCAAATTCCAAACCTTCAAATCAAAGTTATCATTCTTCAAGCATTATATTATATTTATAACATAAAATCTACGTAAAAAAGCAAAAGTGTAAGAGAAGGGGAAAGAAAAGGAAGGGCATGCACTTATGAAGCTCAAAAGAATGAATATGGAAACAAAAGGAAGTGTGAAAGGGTCGTTAGTTCAGTTGGGAATAGCCGCCAAAGTTCGGTGGGTACAGTTTCCTCACGTTAATGTATAGATTCTTAATCCAAGGAATAAAGGTTTGATCGAATTGCATCCTTTCATATGTATTGTCATATGTCAGAATCTAAGAAAGAACAATCAGGAAGCATAGGATCATTGGAGAACAACACGAGAGTTTATATATAATGTTAGAGAAATGTAATAATCCCTTAATTCAAGCTTCAAGCCAAAGATAAGAGGAATCATCCATTTGATCAAAAAACAAACGAAAAGTACTTCAAAGAGAAAAAGAAAGATAGAGAGAGACAGCTTCGAATTTTTCTTTTTGTTTTTCCAATCTTCTCTCTCCTTCTCTTTTTGTCTTCTTTATCAAAACCCCAAGCAACCCCAACATTCCACTCTCCCTCCCTCCCAAAACTTTCTCTCATCTTCTTCCTCTCTCTTTGGATCTTCTTCCTCTCCAATTAAGGTCTCATCTATCTATCTATCTCCCTTATAATACTATGTTTTTTCAATATACTGCACTATATAAAGAAATTTATGTTTGTTTGAGTTTGCTAATAAGGTTTTTTTTTTGTTTTTGTTTTATATGGCAGGGTTTTGATTTATAGAATTGGTGATCTTGGCTTGGAATTGAGGCCTTGTGCCATAGTTTTTATATTGTCACGAGGCAACTATATAGTCCATATAGTTTATTTCAGTTAATTCTGATATTTATATATATGAATATGGCTTCTGTTTCATTGCCTCCTGGGTTTAGGTTCCACCCCACAGACGAAGAACTCGTTTCTTATTACCTGAAAAGAAAGATAAATGGTCGTAAGATTGAGTTAGAGGTCATCCCAGAAGTTGATCTTTATAAGTGTGAACCGTGGGACTTGCCAGGTAATTAATTAAAACTTAACACTTCTACACACACATATGACAACAATTTTTCATCATGTCATGCATGAATATATAGTTTTTTTTTTGGTGAATATCATGCATGGATATATAGTTATATACATATCTAAATGGATTAATTGCTCATTCTTTGATCGAACAAAAAAGATGTAGAGATTTTATGATTAGTTTGTTGAATTGAGTTTTTGAATATATACTAATTAACTTTAGCATGCATACCCATGTTTAAAACACCTATATTTTGTTTTTTGATTGACGAATCATTATTGGTTAATGGCTATGCAAAAGAATCTTAAAAAAGTGGGGGGCAGGCTTCTTTAGACAGTACTAGTACTATTTGGTTGTGGTCTTCACCCAATCATGCATGAAAACACATACTTGCTTTATTGGTCAAGTATATTTTTCTGCTTTCGCATAAAATATCTAGGGATATGATGTATACGTCGTACGTTGTAGGGAGGATATAGGCCCTTCAAATATAGGGTTGGTACTACTTCCTATAATCCTATTGTTATTGTGAACGTCAAGACATAGTAATGAGGGAATAGTGGGATTCCCAAGTCAAAAACAGTCAACAAAAGAAAAAGAATTACAAATTTATAATATTCTCCACATGATATACACACATGACTCCATGCAATGTATATACCTAGAGTTTCTAATTTTCATTACTTTTTATAAACTCATTTAGTAGTACTTTTTTTCATGGTAACCAATGCAAGTTTGAAATTAATGAACATGGATTATTGTATATACCTACAGGGAAGTCATTGTTACCAGGGAAAGATTTGGAGTGGTATTTCTTCAGCCCTAGAGATAGGAAGTACCCTAATGGATCAAGGACCAATCGTGCAACAAAATCAGGGTATTGGAAGGCCACAGGGAAGGACCGTAAGGTGAATTCTCAGAGCCGTGCAATAGGGATGAAGAAAACCCTAGTTTACTATAGAGGTAGGGCACCACATGGTTGTCGCACCGGTTGGGTTATGCATGAGTACCGTCTTGATGAGACTCAGTGCGAAACTAATTCAGGCTTGCAGGTAGGTTCACCTTCTTCTCATTTCCTTTCTCTTCCATTCATTTTCTTATACTCAGGTATTATATGTATGTTTCTTTCTTTCTTTGGAGATATAAGATTATTGGTGAGTGATCAAGAAAGAAGGAAAGAAAAAAATGTCACAGATTCAATATATCTATTAATAAAAACTAACAAATTAACAATTAATATTTGTTAATAAAAAAATGTATGTTTGTTTAATCACAGAACATATGATGAGTAAATATATAATTTTATTATTATCAAAAGTAGTAACTTGGATTTGTTATTGGTTCTTTGTAAATTTGTGTATATACAATTATCTTCCAATTTGTCAACTTTATGGTAAATTAGTTCTTTTAAACTGAAGTTAACCAGATTTGAGAGACAATAATGTCATCATGAAGTTGATAGATTTTGAAACTGAATTGTATACACATAAATATTTACCAAATAAATCTACACAAATTGTCATTTCAGAAGTTGAGATTATTGAATTACATTTTAAATTCTAGAGGGTTAAGCTTTAATTGTAATTATATTTTGACATGTGTGATTTCAGGATGCATATGCTCTTTGCCGTGTGTTCAAGAAGACTGCAGTGATTCCCCCAAAAGTTGGAGATCAGCACTATGTTAATGTTCCTAGCCATGCAAATCAGATGACAAGTGATCAATCATCAAGCATTGACATTGAGCTATACTCAGAAGGAAGAGGAGAAGTTTTAGAGAGCTCAAATTATTTGATGCCGTGGGATACATGCCCATCCCCAAACATAAATATTGGGTCTTCTCTCAATATCAATATCAATGGTGGGACGACAAGGGATAATAATAATAATATTGGGACATGGTCACATTTCTTATCAGAAGACTTACTCAATCTTCCAACATCTTCTTCATTTCCCAATTATGGATCTATGAGTTACCCTCCATCAAAGGTACCTAGCTACTACCTATAAGTTTTTGTAGACATAATTAAATAAAATCTTAGGGCATATTGTACTTTATATATCCCCTTATTGTTTCACGCTTTTCCAACTAATTATATTCCATTATACTTTATTATCGTTTCTTATTACTAACAACATCTTTAATTAATATTTTGAACTCAAGATTTCATGTGCATTAAATCTATCATTAAGAGTTTTGCATGCTGGATGTTGGATTCTAAAAAAAGAATTCTGGAGAATTCATCTTTTTTCAAAAATAGTTTTTTTTACAAGTAAAATTTAAGAATTCAAATTGGATTCTACCATTAAAACAAAAAAAATGACAAAAATTTTTATATTTTATATGACATCATGAGATCAACAAAAAATGATCTAAGAATTCAAAATGAGTTCTTTCATTATAGATACTCTAAGTTTCATTACAATTTGAATTAAAATGAAAAATACCGTTATCACAATTAATAACTATTAATTTTAAAATCATAGTTAAAGTAAGTATGAAAAAAAGTATTTAACTTTTTTTTTAACTTTAATTCAAACTTGAGAGGAGTTGGGTAAGTTACAAGATAATATATACTAATAATGGCTGTCAAAATAATAAATCATTATATTTTAGAAGTCGTATAGTAAGATAATATATCTCTAATGGCTGTCAAATAATAAATCATTATATTTTAAAAGTCGTATAGTAAGAATGACTTCTGATTAATCGTTAGTGTAAGAAAATTAAGATTGACAATGCATGTTTATTAAACTCGTGAATCATATGCACATGATATGATATGATTTGCATGCAGGTGGATATAGCACTAGAGTGTGCAAGGATGCAGCATAGGTTTACCATGCCTCCTTTGGAGGTGCAGCAGGACTTCCCTCAAGTTGGCATTTCCGAGCTGAAGATGGCACAAGCCTCGGCTTCCAATATGTGCGGGGGAAGCCGAAATAATGAAACAGATATCTTGCAGGAAATTCTTTCAGTTGCTCATGCTTCCCAGGAATTAATAAATCAATCCAACTACTCATCATCACAGGCATTTGGTGCCAATGAAAACAACTATGCTCCTCCTCATGAAAGTGATTTCACTTTTATGGTTGGCACCAATTACAATCATGTGAATGATATGAACATCATGGGATTTGTTGACAATAAAGCATGGGAAGACCCTAACGCAAGATCAATAGAGATCGGGGATCTTGATGATGGATTCAAGACAGAGAGGATGGTAGAGAATTTAAGATGTGTTGGAATGTCCAGCAAAAATATGGAAAAGGTATGCTGTGTAATTAATGCTTGTTTTTAGTTTAATTAGAAGCATGCATAATTCTGGCATATTTAAGATCGTTTATTCAATCTTAGACATTCATTATTGGCTCAAGGTATGGACACAAATTAAAAATGTGTTTTAAATTTATACTATGAAGCAAATTGCATATAATTAAATATCAGTTAAATTTGGAACACCGATGTTGCTGGTCTAGACCCCAAAAGATACAGTAGTTGCTAATAATTAAATTAAATGCTGGAGTTTATATGATTACTTGCATAAGAATTATATTATTCTTATAATAATATCTTTCTCCATAACATCAATAATATTATCGTTTATTTTTCAATTCTCTTTTTATCTCTTCATTGTATATATGTTAGTACAAAAGATTGTTTGCTGTACATCAATTTCTCTTTGTCTAATTTGACACAGGGCTTTATGGAAGAGCAAAAGATTGTGCCAATTGAGCATATCTCAAACTTCCAAACTAACAGGGAAGAAAACGAGGTGCAAGGTATTTTCTGTACATAATTGCTTTTTGTAATGACCTTGGTCATGAACAAAATTATCAATATATAGTTTTCTTTTTCTGAATAACGAAATTAACATGATCTTTTGTTTTCAGTAGGATCTGAGCAGCACAATAGCAACAAAGAACTCAATGATACTGACATTGATGATTTCTCAATGGGATTCATCAATAGTGACGACCCCAATGAGAACTTCATAGATGAGGGTAACATTGACTATTCAAATTCTACAAACTTTGAGGTTGTTGAGGAAACAAAAGTCAGTCATGGAATGTTTGTCTCCACTCGCCAAGTAGCTGATACATTCTTTCATCAAATAGCTCCTTCACAAACCGTCAAAGTTCAACTGAATCCAGTAATGGCTGAAAATCAATCTATAGAGAATGCAGTAGTAATGGTTAACCAGGGGCACTCTTTCTTCAGAAAGTTTAGGGCTTATGTGATGGGGAAGCTGATAAAGCCATCAAACACAATAGCAAGTGCCCTTGTATTCATCTTTGCACTTTTGTTGGTTCATTGTGTTTGTTTGAAGGAGCAAGTAGTTGAAGATTTGAAACCAGACCCCAAATGCTTTGATGGTGCAAACACCATGAAGAAAATGAGACAATTACCAGCTGAGAATAATATCATATGGAATGAACAAGAAAATTTTTGGTCAGTTGGTATTAAATGTGGGAAAGGATTTGGTGTGGTCTTGAAGAAGATAGGCATTTTCCTCACCATATCATTGGCTCTTTGTACTCTGTGGGCTAACCATGTTATAGTTGACTCTTAGAGATCATATACCCTAATTTTATTTTGTTTTTAGTTTCTAACTTAATTAGAAGGATCACATTAAATTCTCATATTGGGCTTCTCCTTGGGGGATTGATGTATCCACATACTTGTATTTTACTTGGTTACACATGTTACTTTGATTAAGAATTAATTGTATTCATTTGGATTAATAGAATTGTTTACTTTTATTTTTTATTTAATCCATGAAGTTATAGATCAAATATTAAAAAGAATCAAAGAGAAATGACACTTACCTTCCTTGAAGTTTCCTTAAATGTCACATACAAGTCACCTAGTTTTTAAGTAAACACTCACCACCTCCCTTATTTATCTTTTCAAATTTAGTTGAATATAATTGGAGTCTTATTTTTTTTTCCTAAATAACTCTTTAATTGAAAAACTCTTTCCATAAAACTTCTTTGATTTATCCAAAAATCAGAGTATCACCTGATTTGATTTGGTTGGTATATGATGCTTTCAGCCACTTAATTCCTAGGTTCAATTTTACATAATATCAACTGAAATATGAAATGAAATGAACTAAAAATTATAAAGAAGTAAATAACCAATACAAGAAAGTAGAAAGATGAAGAACAAAGAATTATACAACAATTTTTACACTAGTTCAATTACAACATGTGATATCCAGTTTATTCAAATAATTTGAGTTTGAATTTACATAAATCAATAACAATAATTACAAACAAACTCACAAGTAATACGCACACCACAATTGTCACTATTTATGAAACCTACCATAATACCCTCACACAATGTAAAAACCTAATACATAACACAAACCTTGAGAAACATTCTCAGGAATAAACCTCAAATGCAAAGAATTCACCCGAAAGTTAAAGATACGAAAATTTCTCTTGAACAGACAAATATTACATATATCACAATATAAATTATTTATCAAAAATCTAAAATATAATTTATATTTTTATAATATTTATTTTTTACAAATTTTAATTATAATATAATTTATATATTATAAATTTTAGTTATATAAAATAATCATTTAACATGTGCATCACACTAACTAAAATATTAGTACAAATATGTTTATTTATTATAAATTTTAATTATATAAACTAAACATTTATTTTATATAATATAAAGACTAAATTACTAATTAGTATTATTAATGATGAATAATATCTACCACTAACATCATATAAGGCTTCAATGATAGGTTGAGTTGCTAGTACGGACTCAACTAAAAAGTTATTGTGCAGGTCTAAATAGCAAACAGATTTATTCAATTACAGTGACTGATCAACTAACTCTTAGACGTTCAAAAATCTCCTTAAAGAGAGTTGTCTACCAAGAAGAAAAAAAAAAAAAAGATGATTATTGATTGAATCCACACTTATAAATTATAATCCACACTTAAAGAAGGTAAAAGTCTTTCCTTATTTCTATTATTGATATTACTCTCATCTCTGTTATTGATATTATTCATAGTATCTCTGCCTCCTGTTTTATCGATAATCAAACTTATTCAAATGTGTCAGTATATGTCTCTTATAGTTTTTGAAAAGAAAAATCATTAGATATTTATTCGAGATATCAAACTAATAAAATGCATACGACGGCGTCTCGTAATGCATACACCGATTAGATAAATCAGCTAATACGGTTACTTCGATATAAAAAAAAACTAATATGATTATTTTAACTTAATTAATGATTTTTAATTTAAATATGGAACATATAATTACATTAAATTTTCGAAGAAAAACCGTGTTGTTTATAATATATCTTATCCTACTTAAGTATAATTACTTTCAATACAAAATTATTTCTGTAATCTATAGTAAATTTATTTAGGGTTTAATTTTATACATCAACGATCAACCAATCAAAATTCATGGTAAATATAATTTTTATAAATAAATAAACTTATTATATATTTTAGTATCACTGCAAACACATTGTTTACTTTTATAATTATTGATTAAAAATAATTAAGAGTTATAATAAAATTTTAAATTAATTATAATTTTAACTGTTAATTTTTTATTTTTATTATACTTTTATCCCTAAAAGTGTACTCTCTCATTTTAAGAAACCAAATCCTTTATTTTTAGTTTAATTCAGCCTTCATTGTATAATAATAATAATATTCTTTAAGCCTCAACAACCAATAAACATATATCTTTTTCTGTTGGATTTTGTCACCAAACACGAAGTTGTCAATTTCTACATGATCCGGGAAGCTAGCTATCACGAGACGATTGATCATCTTCACATGTCCAATCATGAAGCCTTTTATATATACTGCGAAAGTATTATTCGCTTACTCAATTACTATTTAACAAAAAAAAACTTTAACGTAGAGAAAAATAAATTTTGATTAAATCAACTAATGATTACATCAACAAAAACAAGTTTTTTTCCCATTAGTTAAATTTGGATTCATGTACTATATGATGCTTATAACAAAGTTTCCACTTCATATAAAGACGTAAAATACGAGTTTTGACAAACTTTTAAATATGATCATCAAGTAAACTACAAAATTATCATAATGACCTGATTAAAGATATCGCTTTCTAATAATTGTTTGAAACTTTGAATCCCTTATTATAGTGCCCTTTCAATTCTAATATCTTTGTTGGTAAAAGAGAATTTTTGTTCACTAGGCATAGATAATTGAAAAAATTACAAGCCATTTTCAAATTACTATATTTTATCGGTGCATGTAAGAATGTCACAAAATAACAACTTTTTTTTTAATACTTTTTCCTGAACAAGCCATATGACAACTTTTTTATATGCCCATGTTTTTTTTTAAGGTAAGAAACTTCAAAAAGTAACTAACTTCATATGAGTGATTGGTTGAAAAAAAATTAAAATAGAATTAACGGTGGTGGGATAAAAAAAATAAACAAACTGTTCCTGTGCAAGCTGCAAGGTGTACGTGATTTTGAACGTGAAAATGAGATGGGTAGTGGTTGAACAAAGGTGAGTGCATAGCACATGGATGATTTATTACCTGTGTATCACTCACATTCATCAGGGTATCAAAGAAAGTGACCAAAAGAAAAAGATGTAACTAAGTAGGAACCAACAACAAGGTGTGATGAAGAAAATGATGACAAAAACAACCCAAAGATGGGTTCACGGGTCACTTACTGTTTCCTCTTCTTGTTATTAAATATATAAAAAAAAAGTGTACACACCCACACTAGCTAGATGCCAACGATTCATTCACTCTTCAAGCTCAAACAGTGTGTTGTTTGAAGAGACAGACACTAAAATAATATAAAATTTACATTTTTATATTTTATTTTAATTTAAAATTTTCATCTAAATTTATTTTCTATTTCATTCCGGTATAAGAAACCAGCCTTACATCTTTTTCAACACTGTTCCAATCCATTTATCTTGAAAACGCTGCAAAGTGCATCACTCCCTCTACAACACACAGAATTTGTGCAGTTTAGCATCATATAAATGCCTAAAAAGTTAAATAGCTTTTTTCCTTCTAAAAGTGGCTTAAAATAAAGATAATGAGTAAACATGCTTAATATAATTAGCAGCTCCAATGAATGATCACATTATTTTTATATAGCAAGAGGTACCTCATTCAGCTCATGGGTTCAGTTCCTTCTAGTTCTTGGCTGCAAGCCTTCTCCTTCTTAGCATTGGTTTGGTTATTTATCTGTGGATGTGTCCATGGAGCCTCCCCAGCAGTGAAAGTAGGTAACTTTTCAAAGGTGGAAGATGCTGTACACTTCCACATTTACTATGGCCAGACCTTCAAAGTCATTAAGAATTCTGCTGATGGCCAGAGCTACCTTCTTCTCCAGGTGAGTATGGAGATATACTTTTTTTTTTTTTTTACTATCTTTGAATTCTTAAGTAAGGCAGGGTACTAATAGCCATTGGTCCTTAGGTTTTCTTTGGTTTTTTGTTATATAAGAAAATTATGAAATGGAAAAATGATGGGGACTTGTGTTTTTATTTTTTAGCTTACATGAGTATGAGAAAATTAAGGGTGTGTATGATATTTTTATAAGTTGACTCAAAATAATTTTAGATATTGTTTTTCATAAGTTATGGCTTTATATCTGATATCAAAATAATATGACTATCTTTAGCACTTTCTCCAACTGAAAAAAAGAGACGATGATGTCTTCTGTGAAGATAACAAGTTGATCAATTTTTAAGGCAAAAGACAACAATTTGATCGTTATGTTTAATACATTTGTATGATCAACCTATCTAGCTGCCCAGATCGTATTTTTTTAACAATTTGATTAGGGTCAGTAGCTACCAGTATTAGCTAAGTGCCAAAGTCATTTCTAATCAAAGATAGGGGAATTTTAAAATAGATCTTATATTAGTATAACAGTTAATAATAATAACCTGTAAAGGAAGATACCACGTTCTGTTTACTAAAATTGACTGTGTCGTTTCTTCTGTTGGGAATATGGAATCAAACATACAAATTACTATTTTTCATGTTTGCTGAATTTTTCCTGCTATGCTGTGTTTCTAGCCTACTCAATTTTCTTCAATCAATTCTGGCAGAATAATTCAAGGATTGCATCAAGGACTAAATATTGCACATCAAGAATCAAGTCATTTGTCATTCCATTGTCAAACTATTCCGTTGATACAACTTTTTTTCCGGGTATGCCGAGCATATTCCTATCTCCCTACTCTGTCTCACTCACCTTGTTCATTCTTTTTTTCTCTGGAATCAAGAATCTATAGCATATAATACCATAAATCATACATTTATTCACCAAAGCAATTTAGAAATCAGCGCAACGTGCCGATGCTAAACCAAATGATTTGGCAATTCAATTTAATCATTCTTTTTCTTGACCAGCAAATTTATACTGTTATTCTATCTTTTTCACCTATGTTCTGACAAACCTTTTTCTTTTTCATCTGGGATTGGAACTCAAGTCTCCTTTGTAGAGGTGCGGATCCCTTACTACTGCAAGTTTACATATTAAAAGGTTTTGTTGTGTTTTGCAAAGAACAATATAGAAGAGTTTGCATTCCCTCTTTTCCTTCTTATTTCTTCATATTCTTGTTTTGAGCAGCTTTTAGGTTTAGTGGAGAGCTTGAAAGGCATAACCTCAGACTATGTGGCTTCTCCATGTGTGTTGAAACTGTATCAAGGAGGACAGCTAGAAATGTTCAATAATAGTGATTACCAAAAGCTTGCAGAGTTCTCTTCATACTTTCTTAGTGACACTGATCAGCAG
>PYAF01003302.1:2331118-2354840 GCA_007407185.1 Glycine tomentella
AGCTTTTGCAAATGTTGAAGCTAGAGCCAATCAAGTCTATACAGCAGTAAGCACACCACTCAGTCCAAGGCATAACTATAATATTATATGATTGAATATATTTTCAGCAACTTCTACCATCATTATTGTTCTGTAACCTTGTAGTTCTTCATGTTGTTCAGTCCAAGACCTAGACTGGATCTTTTTATTAGAAATTTCTTCTTGGGGTCTTGCTAAGCCTAAGCTGTTGACATTAGATTCTAAGAATTAATGAAAAGAAGTCAACTAAGTTTTAGGATTAAATTCAGTTTGTTGTCTAGTCCTTAATTGTTTCAGTCTATATTACTTTGCTGGTTGTACTTTAGGGTGAAACTACTGTTTTTCTTGTATTTCTATTTGTTAAAATGTAGCTTGTAAGCTGCTAGCCTATTACTATCAATTTAATTAAATCCATATGAAGACAAAAGCACAGAAAATGCATTTATTTGTGCAAGGGCAGAAGAATTAGATTGAGAACCATACAGTTGAAAAATGGCCACATATTTAGTATTTTAGCATAAAACACAAGATAAACATAGTTGAATTTAACTACATTATCAAACAGACCCGCCATAACTAATTCCACTTTTGTGGCCTTTTAGGTGCTTGTGCAGATGGTTTGCTCCATATATCAAACACATAAATTTCCAACTTCTTTCATCTTTTGAACATCACACCATTGATTTCTTAACATGAAAATGTGGGACCAGTTTCTCTGGGATAAAACAGAGCTGAAAACTTCCATTAGTTAAATCATTAGAATTCAGTCACACATTTACATACCGAGCACAGAAATTTAAATGTGGAATGCATCAAAAAGTGGCAGCATGCCTCTACTTCTAGTGCCATAAGTTTACTTTAAAATTCACAAGTTGTGTGCATAAGCTAAAAGTTGCATTTGGAGATTACTCAACCATCTTTTTTATAATTTTCTGTGCTAATAACTAATTAGATTTTGTGATACATGTTAGTCTGACCAAGTGATGTGCTATCTTGTAGGTTAAGGCGAACTATTTTTGCTTGGCTAAAGTTGCCACAACTAGGACAACATTCAAGCCAACGGTAGCTTGGATGAGGTATAAAAATGTATGTATCTTTGATTAGCACACATCTCATTACCTAATTCTTTCCCACTTCTTAAATACGATGTTCCATTACCTTTCCTGGAACTTTGTTACAATCTGCACATAAGGATGCTGTTGTTTTAGCATCTAAACAAAAGCAATAGACCCTCTAACCTCTATTAGCCCTTTCAAAATTGTTTCTCTTTTTCTTTCTTCAAATCATCTGGAGCCAACTACTGAACACGGCTTTTAGCCTTTTGTTCATCGATAAAAATGCATTAACATCTGAAATTTCATCATTTCAGGGTCTTTGGTCTTTTACACAGGAAAAGTATCAATTGAAGGTATGAAACCATAGCTGTTAGAGAAATTAAACATGGCATGAGTGATGTTTCTAAACTATAACTATTTTCTTCATTATTATTAGCAACCAGTTCCCATTGATTAAATGCTTGAGTTGTAAATTTTCACTATCATACTGCTCATACTTAATATTTTCCAATCACTTTCTTATTGCATTTTAGCGCTTATACTTTTGTTTTTTTTGTTATCACTTTCTAAACTTTTGTTGTGCAAACTTTGCAAACAGTACGTGCAAGATGCAGGCGGAGAGATTTTGGGTGCCAACAAAAACACTTACAATGTCTCTGATCCTGATGACTTGGAGGAATTTCATGCCATCCTATGTGTAAGTTAAATTATACTGCATTAATTTAAAGAAGCATGTCTCAGATTTAGATTTGCCAAATCAGTCAAATTTGATTGAATTTTTAGGAAGCATGTGTGATATGAATTATGGCATGGCATTGTATAGAACATGATTGGAAATTATGATTGTTTTGGTGTCTGAATTGTATATTGAAATAGAAAATGATACTTGATAAGAAATTAAAAGAGTCTAGCTTGATATCATAGCCTGTAAGGATTGAGCCTATAGTACTCTAGAATTTGATCTGTTTCTCTGCAATGCATGTACATTTTGATATGATAAAGGCATTTTGTTCATTCAACCAGGGCCAAATTAACATACCTGAAAAAAAAAAATTCATTGCTAACCCTTTGAGCTTGAGACCTTTCTATTCAATCACCTTATGAAGTGTTTAAACCATATCCATTGACTTACCTTAATTGAGATTGGAATACTTATGTGATGTCAAAAGAAGAAGAAATAGATTAAGGTGAGCTCCACTAGAATTGAAGAAAAGAAAGGAAAAAGAACTAGTTACAAGTAAGTTCAAAAGAGGAAAAGAAAAGAAAGAAATGCAAAAGGAAGAAAAGAAAAGAAAGGAATGAAAAATTCTGAATAAAAATAAGTAGTGGAGCAAAAATCCAAGAGAAATTTGAATTTAATAGAATATTAGTACTTCAATCTCAATAATTGTTCAGCTACTTTCCAAATATTCCTACCCTTAAGTCTGACCAAGTTACAACCCTATCAAGATCTTTTGATCAATTTGTGCATGTGTTTATGTTCCTCATCTTTAGGAACTTGAGAATAAGATCAAACTTATGGTAGTACTATGGCTGTGGTGGATTGAGAGATTATGATAATACCCAAACACTTGAGTGATGAGTGCATGATATATCTTGGTGAGGGGTATTCAAGTTAGACTTTGACATGTGATGGAATTGAAAAGTATTGTTAAAATTTTGATGTGGAAATCAGTCATGCTTAGCATAGTAAATTTTGTGATTCTTTGTGCAATGTTGTGCTTGATTGTTTGTTCTTTGCTTCCCACTGTGAACTTTTGTTTTATTTGCTGAGGACAACAACATTTAAATCCATTAACATGAGATGATGCATGATGCTTTTTACATACACCTACATTCTAATTTGTTGGAATTGAAAGTAATTCCAAGAATAGAAAAAGAGAGGGTTTTTTTCATTGCCTTAAATTTCGTTTTATTTATTAGTTTTTGTTGATTAAAAATTATTTCTCATGCAGACTGTGGAAGTAGTCATTGATGAAACACTAACATCTGATCCAGTCAACTACACCATGTCAACTTTTATCCAAAATCTAAATGTTGAAGATCGTTCTTGTTTTTCCTTTATTTCAAACACAAGTCTATGGAGATATGACAAAAGGGTTTATAATTCTGTAGCTCTTGGTAAGTATGTCAATCCAAAATGCATTTATCAAATGCATTATGCATGTGTCTCTTACATATACACAAGTGTGTTGAATTTTAATGACTGATATGACAAATTCACTAGCTTTAAATTTACCTTTTAATTTAACTTCCATGGAATTTGAAAGATGTTTTCTACATGATTTTTCTAGTAAATTACCTATTCAATATTTATTCCTTACTTTAGTGACCAAGAAAAAGAAAGCCCTCTTTAGTCTTATCATGGTAGTTTAGAAAATCCAATTGATCTTTTGAGTTCATTTTCTATTTTTGCACGAAGCTTGTGCTACTTGATATTGATAACTTACTTTCATCAATATTTATGTATGTGAAGACTGGTATAATGGAGCAGTGTCCCAACCTCAATTGGCACTAGCAGATCTTATTGAAGTTTTATTTCCCACTGGAAATTACACAATGACATATTTTAGGAACATTGCAAAGGTATATTCTCACTGCAGCTTAAAGTTAAAGAAATTGCAAGATGCTTTGTTGTATTTTCAACATCTCATGCTAATTCATCTTGCAGGGAGAAGTACCTATAAATATTGGTCCCGAAATGTGTGACAGGGACACATCCACAGCAATGGAGCCTACCATAGTAACATGTGGATGACTATGTTTCAAGTTCAAAAATAGGTAGTGTTATAAACAGTCAACAGTCAACACTATTTTTTTTAATCTCAATTTTTTAATTTAGGATTTATACTTTTATTTTATTGTTGTTATTATTATTTGCAGTCAGCAACGAGTATCTATAGTTTGATACACATGAGAATTTAACACAGCTACCTCTTTCTGGTGACAATTTAACAATATATACTTGAACAAACATTTCATCTCCTTGGGTTAAAGAAAGAATTCCCGTTCCTTAATAAATAATACCAATTAGCGATTTATGGAGAAATTGTTGTATGATATGGCATCATAGTCTGTCCAATCTCCAAGTAAGATGGTTAAATATTAAGTAAAAATTGATTGAGATCATATAATCCCGCACCATAAAATAATTTCTCTGATCCCTTATTTTGGATTATAACTTTTGGAATACAATAATTTTTCATAAGATGTTACTACTTACTAATTATCAGTATATTCAGAAAGAAAGAAAAAACTAATCATCAGTATTTATAATTAGTTACCCTCGCGATAAAGAGTCATCACAATTTTTTATGAAGTTCTCCAAGTAGTCGTTCCTCTAAATTAAAAAAAAAAAAAACAAATCCCCTCCTTATTTGAGGTTTAATTGCTTCGATCATGCTTTTTTTGCTTTACTTTTTATTTCATTGAAGAAACATGAGGGTAGATTTATATTCTATTTCTCCAATAAAAAGAAAGAGCTTTTATTCATGGAAAAACAAAAACTTGAATTCGAAATTTTACACCCAACATCTACATTACAGATTTTATCTTAATTAACTCAACCATTAAATAACTATATCATATTATTCTATCTTTTCATATCATATCAATGTACTTAAAGATTCCAAAAAAAAAAAAAAGGAAAGAAAAATCAATATCCTTAAAGATTTTATCTTATTTTTTATCATGACCGTCAATTTGAATGAATGAATTATTATTTAATTAGTATTATTATCTCACGTGCATGCATTTTCTTTGAAATTTTGGAGGCAAAATCTCCCACCCAATTCCTTTCTGTAAATAGCCAACAAATAAATGAACCCATCATAAGTCATAACTAGGGTTTAAGTTTAAGCCAGTTTACGTGAAGTTAAAGTTACCGCAGAAGAACCAACACCTCACGCTCTTCATCACTTCCTTCCAAAGACGAAGCAACACCGGTTTGCTTTACAGCTCTATCCTCCTTCGATTCTTTCACAACTTGTTTTTACCAAAAAGAATACTTTCATGTTTTCGATTCTATATACTGTATATCTCAGTTTTCTCTTGTTAATTATTAATTATATTAACTAATATTGTTTTGTAACCTAAATCACATGTCTAAGATGGACAAAAGGCCACGTTCTTACGATGCCAATGACGAAGCCCTCCGAATACTCAGTTTCGAAGCACGAATGATAGCATTGCTACAGCAGCATATGCACTGAACGAAACACTATGTATATGTACCTCTTTTGTTTCAATTTTTTTCATTCCACGAATTTCTTTGTTCATGATGGATTAAATTTCTCTAGTTAATTAAATTCTCATTCCCCTCAAGTTTTTAATTATGCATTCTCAATATTTTCTCTCTTCTATTTTTTACAGGTACACTATAGTCGCAGTTAGTGAAAAAAAAAATCTTTATCGATAATAGCAGTTATTTATCTCTTTCAATCTATTCTCAATTATCTATTTTTGGAAAATATTATCTTTTATATATTTAATGTTTATTTAAAAATTATAATTAGAATAAAGTTTAATTTTAATATTCAAAATATTTGATGTGATTAAACTTATTTATACTTTGAATAATCGTCAAAAATCATATATGCATTGAAATAATAATTTCTTATTCATTCATTTATTTCTTCATTCAGTATTGACTCATTCATATTTCACCTCTTAAATAAGATATATTTATACAACTAATGTTAACAATTTAAATATAATATTAAAAAACAATAATTTAAATTTATTCTTATCCAAACTATTTTAACAATTTATTCTTATTTAAAAATAATAATAATTCAAATTCAAATTTTATCTTCAACAACTATTACTATATGCAGAAACAGCAGCTCATCTCGAGTTTGAAGCAGAGTATCGACAATGTGAGTCATCAAAAGACTTCACGGGAGGTCATGCTTTGAAACACAGGTATGCATTCATTTATGTTTATTTATTTTATTATATTGTTATGAATATCTTTATAATTAACTATTCCTTTTGAACAGGGTACATTACCTTGCTTTTCCTCCAGGAAATCTTGACAAATACTATCAGAAAATGATACAATGTGATAATCGGTTATTAGATTTGAGCCAAGTATCATTTTCGGAATAAATAAGTTCTCTGTTCTTTGATTCATCCCTTTAGTAGACAAAAAGGTGCCAAGGATTCTTCCCATGTTTCTAGGTGGCAGGGGCGGATTCAGGATTTTGAGCACGAGGATCCAATTCAAATTGTCTCATTACTCATATTAATAATATTATCATTATCCATTTCTCAACACAGAATTTTTATATTTTTTGAGAGTTCAGGCCCCACTAGGCCCCCTGAGTACGGCCGCCCTTGGTGGCAGACCATCCCATCTAGTGAAGAGTACACCATACTTCCAATTTCATCTCAACACACAGGTCAAATTTGATGAGATCAGCTTTGCTTCTGAGACTATAAATCTTGATGTCCTTTTAACATTAACACTGCATCGATACTGAAGAACTACCATCGATTTAGACTAGACTTGAGTTGATAGTTTTTCTTAATGAGGATTTTAATTTTGTAAATATATAGTATCTTATATTTTAAAAAAGATGACAAAAATAAACCAAAGATAGAGACGATATTCTATTTTATTTTTGTATTAGACGAGATGTTTTATATACTTTTGTGGATTCTGTAATATCAAGTGAATGTTTTTGTTAGTTTAATAGGATTTTAATTTTATAAAATCAAGTCAATGAGGGATGGGTGGTTTACGGGGTCATAGCCATCATCAAATTTTAGAAACTCCTAATAAATCACATATTTAGTTGTGTAAGTCAAAATAAAATTCAAATATTATAAAAATAATAATACTAGTTTTTAAAATTTTATATAATTTATGTTTTTGAATAATTACATTCTAAAAAAAGAATAAAACATTTATTATTATTTCACGTTAGAGAATAATTACATAACATTTTATTTATCATTATTTGTAATGTGTACCTACCAAAATCTAGAACACTTTTGGATTGACCATGGTCAAGTTGGATTCTATTAGAATTGATATGTATATTTTAACTTCACATCACTTGTCAAGTTAATTTATGGACCCCATAATATATTTATAAAATATAATAAATATATATATATATATATATATATATTATAATTAAATCATCAAAAAAATTAGAAATAATATTTTAATAATGAAGCATGGCATTATGTATAAGAAATAATCGTACTTAAAATAATATGATTGAAAATTATATATAATGATCATAATAATTTTTGAATTTTTTTTGCATTATCTCAATGGTATTCATGTGTGTGAGAGAGGATTAAATTAAGACCATATAATCAAATATGGATGGTCAAGATTAAAAATTTACATGACATTTTTAAAAAATCATATATTTTTTAAATAGTCACATAATACTAAATCTTAACCGTCCATATTTGGTTGTACATTTTAGATTTAATCTTCTCACTCTTATATAAAATACATTTCTTTCATGATATGCAATCTCTTTGTATATATAATTAATAATAACCATTAGATTAATATTAAAAATAATAGACGGTTGATATTAAAATATTTAAAAATTGAAATTAATATCTAATATAACCATTAAATCTCTAAAATATTCATTAAACAAATTCATCCTAAAATATATCAATTATCGTTAATCTATCACCATCTACATCAACATCACCATGACTGTCATCACCTCTACTCGCAAGACCGTCGTCACCATTATTGTTGCCACCACCATCACCGTCACCACTTGTGTTGTCATAACTAGTGTTATAAAAATTTGTCCGGACCGAGACTCGGTGGCTTAACCGGACTGGTTCCACTTTCGAACCGGATATGCAGTTGCCCCGGTCAAACCCGACCAGGTTCCCAGTTGGACTCGGCTGATTTTTTTATTTTTTTTTGGAAAAAAATTGATTTTTTTATTATTTGGATTTTGAAATATGGATAGATTTTTCTTACTCAAACAATGTTAGTCATACAATTATATATAATAGAGACATATATAATTTTGAATTTTTAATATATAATAGGTCAAATTAGACCAATTTCTAGTCTATCGGTTGGATCACTAACCCACTATCTCGATCTGTTCAATGATCAAACCAGATTTCACAATTATGGTTATGACAGTCCATTGTTGTCAATGTCATCACCATCACAGTAATGATAATGATAAGTAACTAATTTTAATCATTAGATTTTAAAAAAATAATGATAAAAATGAAGAATAAAGAGTTACCCTTGAAATAAGTGAAGATCCATTTAATCCAAGAATAATTTAAGAATTACTCTTAATGTTGAGTCATTTATTTATTAAAATTTAACGGTGCTGATTAATTTAAGTTAGTTTATCACTTGACCTTTCAAACTGTCTTTTCCCTTTTCTCATTGTTTTCACGTTTGCATCAGGCAGGAATTTATTGAGCAACATCCCATAAACCAAGCAAACCTAGAAACAACACCATCAAGAACTGGAGCATCGAATCAAATCACGTAGTCGTTGTTCAACCACCTTATCGAGTTGCCTCTGAAACCCCACAGCAAAGTCATCACATTGCTCCCTTTCCATTTGCACAAATAAAGAAGAAAAACACCGGCAATAGAATCGCAAGAGTTGTACAGACATTAAAAGCAGTGACACCTTTTTCTTGCCTTAATATTTTCATATTCTTTCCACAATAAAGTTAATAATTTATCATTTTGATTTTATTGCTTCTGCTTACATACATTATTGTTGTCGGTTCTTAATTTTTCCTAATTGTAAATATATTATTAACCTCTTTCATATTTTTCAATTATACAAGCTTGGAGTTACACTTTTTGCCCTTGTATTTTAATGTTATTGGACTTCTTATCCTATACGCTTCAGTTTGATTATCATTTCATTATAACTTTGAAGACACGACCATATCAGTGAAATTATATATAATGGGGAAGTCAGAAAAATGCCTGTATGAATTAAAATATATACATGATAAATAAATAATAAAATTTAAAACATATATAGAATTGCAAATGTTTACCTACTTTAAAATTAAAGTTATACTACTTTGATTATACAACATAGTTAAATTCAATTTTTTATATAAAATTAAGAAGAAATAATATTGAACAATTTTTTTCCAAAAGTATTTTGTTAGAAAGTTATTAAAAGTAGAAAAGATGCATTATAAAATATTTTTCATGAACATGACATTTAGTTCTAATAGATAGTTGTGTATTCAACGTTTAAACACCAAATATCTTCATCAATTTTGTTATGGATTAATTTTCGTGGGAGAATTTGACTTGTTATATTTAGTAGAATCTTTTATTTCAATCATTTTTTTTATCCACAATATTGAAAATCGAGATTTTACTTAAGAAAATTGAATCCAATATCCCTCGAACCAATATTTTGTTGGTTAATGATAAATAAATATTAAAAAATATTATATCACAAACATAAAATGTATCATTATATGTTTTTTAAGAGTTTATTTTTAGTGTAAGAAGTTTATACTATTAACTAGTCATAAATCATGGTAAAAATGACTTTTAAAGTTGTTATTGTAAAACTTAATAAATTTATCTATTTTTTGTTACAACTCAATAAATTTATTTTATACAATAATTTATGATCAAATGATTGGAAAAAAAAAACTAATGTTCAAATGATAATGTAAAAACTTTTTACACTTTTTTGCGCATATGCATAAACTATGTATAAGCCTTTTGTATATGTAAAACACATGTTATTGAAGTTATTAAATTTTAATATTTTAAATTGTCAATTCACTTTTGAATTCTCTTAAGATTAATTTCTTTCCTTAATCATTTATTAAAATAATTAGTTTTAATCATTTATTACAACTTGTACCATTTAATTTTAATATTTCCCTTGTACGTCTATAAAAGGCACCCTGAAGTAGTACAGATTCTTGTATAATTAGTTTTTTTGTACTTACTTTCATCAATTAGTTTGGTAATGATTAGTGAATCAAATTTTAGTGAATTAATTCGTGTTTGAGAGGAAATTAAATTTTCTGCATGCTGCTATTTTTTTTTACTTTCAACTTTTTTTTGTTGGTTATTGTAGATTTAGTATCTCTTAATTAAGCTCAATACAATTATATATTACTTTTGCTCATAAAAAAATGTTAGTTACAAATTAAATTTCTTGTATGTGTTATGGATATGAAAATTTAAATGTTATTTTCTAAGTTACGATTTTTTATATTGCCCCATTAAAAAATAATATTGAAGTCCTTTGTTAGTATTTATTTAGGCTATGTTACACCAATCATTTCAGTTAATTTTTAATTTTTTTATTAGTTAAAAAATTTGGTTGACTATTTAATAAATAAATTTTTGAAAATAGTTTTAGCATTTTTAGTAGTTTTTAGTATTTTTTTAAAGCGTTATTTGAAATATTTTTTTTTAACGTTAACTTCTAACTTCTAACTTTTTATATTTTATTCTTTTTTTATCGTTAAAGTATTTATACAATTTTCTTATTACCTTTTTTAAATATATTATTTATGTCATTTTACATTTTTCGAGTATCTCAACACTTAAAGTTTTACCAAATCCTTATAATTTAATAAACTAATTTAAAAGTTTTTAACTACTTCTAATAACTACCTCTAACTACCAGCTTTCAGCTTTCAAACATAACCTTAGGATCTTCCTTTAAGTAAAAAAAAAAAAAAAAAAAAAAAAAAAAAAAAAAAAAAAAAAAAAAAAAAAAAAAAAAAAAAAAAAAAAAAAAAAAAAAAAAAAAAAAAAAAAAAAAAAAAAAAAAAAAAAAAAAAAAAAAAAGGTAACATACTAACACAAGATTATATATTGCTGGAGCTACAACTGTCTATCTTTCTATATGTTTCATTTAGATCTCCTCACAAATCTTATTGATCACGAAGAAATAGTTGTCATTTTGTAGTAACACAAAATTTATTTTTTAAGTACATGTGATATATATATATATATATATATATAGAGAGAGAGAGAGAGAGAGAGAGAGAGAGTAAAATATCAAAGAACTGATGAGTCGGGTCCCATGATATACCCTAGCAATTGACTTGCTTACTGCTTTGTGATTGAGACTTAAGGCCATTAAGCTCCAAATAAGCTGAGAAGAAGCAAGAATTTCGTAAGTTTATGCACATCTGAAAATCATGAACTAATCCAAGACAATTAATTAGTTAAATCTTACCTTTGCAATCCAGACTGTGAACGTTTGCTGCAGCAAGAAAGGAAAAAAGATGTTAGAGGAAGTTCAACATTTTTAGTAACTTCGATTTTGTTGCTAAAAAAATCTTTATTGATGGTGCAGCATACCTTGTGCCTTGTTTTTTGACACTTCGCTTCTTGGACACCACTGGTTGTGGTTGTTGAGGTTCATGATTTGGAACAGGTATAGTCTTCACCTGTTGCATTGACACATCAAAAGTGGTAGTCATTCTTATTGCATGACAATAATTGTTCTGTATTTGTTTCTAACAACAAAATATGTTGACTTACCAAATTCTTGTACATAAGATTGTAGAACATCTTAATGTATCTTTGCTTTGCCTCTTTTTGTTCATTATTCACCCGCCTCCAGAAGGTATAAATGCACCCCATGTTCAACATTTTGTTTGCATAGATCTTCCATGTATAGCTACAAAACAAAGGCATCAAAAGGGAATTTGATTAAATGTTGCTAGAAGTACTACAGAAATAGTAATCTATGAAATTGATGTTGCACATGTTTACCATTCATTTATGCGCTGCAATCCGGCTGCTGAAATTCTATTCCAATGTGTTGAATCTTGTAAGCATTTTTCAAAGAAATCAGCAATTTTGTTGCTTGATTCTTCTCCATTGTGAGGATCAATGTGGAAGCCGGAGATCCCGTCAACAATGATTTCTGCTGGACCTCCTTGGTTGGTAGCAAAAGTAGGCAAACCACAGTTCATAGCTTCAATGACAGTGAGACCAAATGCTTCATACAAAGCAGGCTGCACAAAAGCTCCCTTTGTGTCAGCAATGAAGCGGTAGAGCTCTCCATTTCGATATCGATCAGTTTGTGCAGCAATCCATCTAAATTGACCCTTGAGTTGATACTTTGCTATCAAATCATGCATCTTTCTTATCTCTGCCATTTCCTCCCTATCTTTGGATTTCAAAGGGTCAAAGAAGCCTCCAACTATGACAAGGTTCACCATCTTTCTCAGTCTTTGGTTATTCCCATACCACTCAACTAAACCGGTCAAGTTCTTCACAACATCAAACCTTGCCATTGAGAAGATTATAGGTTTTCTCCTGTTTTCTAGATATCCACTGTTTCAAAGATATATATATTCAGCAGAGAAAATTAACCATTTTGGAAGAGTATAGTAATTTTTATCTAAACATTAAACACAAAAAAAAAAAAGCAGCAACTAAGTCTCTTACATATGCTCATTGGTATCCACTTTACTGTACAACAGGTCTTCAATGGCAGGAAAAAATTGAGTGAGTCTTTTGTCTTTGTCTGTGTAAGGGAAATAGACAGACTGGTCAGCTCCAGGTGCAACTATGTTGAACTTGGGATCAAATACATTTATCCCTGAAACAACCCTACACAGCCCTGGGAGTGTAAATGCAGCATGACTTTCATATTGTCCTGGTCTATCTTTGCTGCAAACAAGAACTTTCAGAAGTTAGTATGTTACAAACTTCAATTGATTTTTCTTCTTTATTTTATTAATTCTTTTGTTTCTATCAATTTTGATATTGGTACTATTTTATAAACGATGTAAGTAAATTTCTTGAGTGTGCCAGACAAAATTCCGTTTTCCAGGTAATAAAGAGAAAGGAGGTCAAAAAATATTTCTAACCTTCCTGTAATTTCCTGATAGGTGCTGGTTATGATGAAATCTGATGCATTCATTGCAATTGTATCAGCCATGAATTGACATGAGAAGTGATACTTGGGATCTAATTCTTTCCACTTGACATCTGAATCTTCATACTTAGTCTTCTCTAAAGCATGTGCAATAGTTCCCTGGTTTCCAAGCAACCTGAGGAATTAATTTATACAGCAACAAGGACATCCTTACAGCCATAAAAATTGCTGAATAGGAAATTTTCAATAAGAGGGTAGTAACCTGAGTTATCCTAAGTTTGTTAGCCATAAGAGATGCTACCAAATTCCCATCAGTGTAATTTCCAATAATAAGATCTGGTTTTCCATCCATGAGGTTGAGAATCTTGGCTGTGGCATCCTATTAACAAGAACCATAAACTGATCAAATAGCAAAATTCATTACAGGTAGAAGCTACCGAACAAATGTTAACATATATATACCTTAGTAAACCTTTCAAGATAAGGATAAATGTCAAAACGAGAGACCCATTGGCGCAAGATTCCTTTATCTGTCTGAAAAGGAACACGTAGAATGTTGGAGTGTTTGGTATCAATTATTGTTTCCAAATCCTGATTGCACTTGGTTCCTTGAGCATCAGGGATGAGCCTTGTGACCTGTCATGGCCAATAATATACTTGCATAATTCTACTAAAAGGCAAGTTGTACATATATAGAAAGGGATCACTTGTTTGTTTGATAACTTACCACAAGAATATGAGGCTTTACATTTAGGCCTTGTTGCTTAATTCTGAGCAACAACTCAGCTTCAAGAGCTCTAACTTGATCCAATATGTAAACTACCTGTTCCAAATTTCACAATGTTAAAGTTGGCAAGGATTGTAACTTGCAAAAGATGAAAATCATTTCCAAGATTCTCACTTAATAACTCAAGTTAAGAAATGCTACCTGTCCACCGGTGTCTGGCAAGCCAAGAACATCTGCTTGTCCAAAATAACCATGTATAGAGAATATCACAACATTGAAAATTGTAGGAACCCTGCTAAAAAACTTCTCCAAATTCACAGCATCTGGAGCTTGTAGTATTTCTGATAGAGTTCCCATTGTCTCCTTCACTCTTCCTGCAGTATCTCCCCATCCTCTCTCAAAACCCCACTCCTTGAGCCTATGAGTGAAAATGGTATTGATCATTAAATTAGCAAGTACAAATATAGTACAATTTTAAGAAACATGAAGGGGTGGTTTACTTTGGCTCAAAATCCTGATAAGGGGCATCCTTGGGAAGTGCTGAGAGATGTCCATCAGCAACCATCAGTGCCAGCTGAAGCTTTGAAGCAGAACTGAGGGTGTCACTGATCATCAGGCTCTACCATTGTAGATGACAAAAGGGATGATTAATGACGAAAGTATGTTTAAAGGAAAAAAGAAAGTTGTTGGTAATGTTTTATCAAGTTTGATGTTGTGTTATTCCACTTACTTCTCCTTGACGGTTTAGTGATACTAAGTAGTCCACTATAGGTTGTGTTTTTGTTAGTTTCCCGCTAAACCTTGAAGTTAAGAAATTTGAAACGAAATGGAGTCCATTTCCAATTGAAGAAGGCAGGGTTAAGTTTGGAATAGGGAAATCAAATGCTCCAAAATCTGCTTCAAATGAGTTTTCATTGTTTGCCCTGCAACATAGACCCAAGTTAATGATCAATACAATGTTGCCGAAACATATCTAGCTGTTGTAGACTACTTTCTTGTGCAAGGTACAAATATTGAACACTTGAGTTGTTATATTGGACTAGTGCTTATGTAGTCTTACACTTAAAAGAAAACAATGTATATTAATATGATATGATAATGACATACTTCAATTTATTGCTGTGATATATGATTTATAGCGTACTAGCTTTATGTTAATTACAGTATAAAATAAATTATGATTACTAATCTAATCACCTATGAGACTTCTTTTTCTATTTTCCCCCTCAATCCTTGTAAATTGTTGCTTAATAATTTGCTTACAATTTATTATTTGTTGTTCGTAAATATTGAGCTGGACCAACTTTGGGAATACTATAGAAGTTTTCTGTGTAGTTTTTCACATCATTTTAAGAATCAAAGCTACATTTCTGCTGGTTGTCACTTGTCAGGGTAGAGGAAATTTCAGTTGTGTAGCTTTAATATCCATACAAGGGATAAGTGGAAATAGGTAATCATTGATGAGAAATTAAGTGGCAGAAATATTTTAAGTTCATAAATTGCTATTAGGCTACTACACAATGCTACTAGATTGTCTTAAATAACAATAACCAGTGAATATCTTTAAATTAACTATTATTATTGTTTAAAGATAATAATGCATTATCTGAATTGGGGTGAGTAAGCATTGTTAAGAAAATAAATGCAAATGAGGGGAGAAGGGTGATACTAACAGAAGTTGTTTAGAAGTTTAATCAATGCAAAGAAGGCAAAAATGGTTGAAACTTATAAAAATGAAGAAACATAACATACCACTCTTCGTCATATACACTTTCCTTGAATTTGAGGTAATCTGTGGAGGATATAGGTTCAACTGAAAGATCTTCAGAGCTCACTCTTACAAATTCCCAAACTCCAGGATTTGGCCTTACTGCAAAGGCAACATAAGGTGGATCAACAGCAGCTTCCTGCAAGTATATCAAGTGTCCAACATTAAAATCCAGAGGCCAATAATAATGTCACATTATAACATTCACAAGGTGAATAAAAAAAAAAGTAAAGTAAAAACCTGTGTACAACTCAATAAGAAGCCAAGGTTCCCCTCCAACACTTGATTCCTCTCATTGTCACCATCTATGACATGCTCCATTTCTTCCATCAAGTCGTGAAGTTTCATAATCCTTCTCCCCTTCTCAATGTACTTAGCAAAGCACCTCTTCACATGGTACCTACTTGGCCTCATTGCATCATCAGGCATGTCATTGGTTACCAATTCTTTGCCTCTCAAGAGCGGTGAAGAAGCCATTTCAAGAGAGAAATAATGATAATAATGAAGGAATTAAGGTTTTGGAAAGTCCTGAAGGAAGATGGTATGTGGTTGTTGCTCTACGGAGATGAGCCTCTTTCTCAATTTATATGCTTAGCTATTTGTGTGTACATTATTATTATTATTATTATGTATTGTGATTCGTGACATAACTTTTGGGGGTGAAAATGGCCCCATTACAGAGGTGCAAGAATTGAGGAAGAACCTAGCTTTGCCATGAACAATGTGAATGGTATCTCTAAGTCAGAATTATTCTTTTCTTCTTTGTGTCTCGTTGTTGTGCTATATGGCTGTGTGTGACCATGAGAAAAAGAATATGCAAAAGCTGCCATCTTCATTCTTCAAGGCATTTGCTATAACTGTGATACCTTGTCGTTGAGTTTCGTCCAAGATTGGTCTTTGTATCATAGTCTCTTTGCTAAAATAAATGTCAACTGTGGATAGCTAGAAAAGTTATTTTGTTTCAATCACTTCGCATTTTAATGTCAAATCTACGTACGAGAATAAAGTATTCAATCATTTCGATTTTATTAATTTTTCGCTCTAATGTGTTTGATTTAAAATTTAAACTTAGATTAATTGTCAATCGAAAGCAATTTAGGAGGATATATTGGATTAAAATTTTAAAAGATTATTTTAACATAAAATTTTTGTGAATTTTAAAGATTATATAAAAATATTATGATTTATTAGATTTTTTTATAAGATTTTTATGATAGTTTAGATTCTAATAGATTTATATCATAAGAATTTAAAGAATTTGAAAAGATTTTATAGATTTAAAAAAATAATGTAAATTTTTAAAAACACATTCAAAATTTCAAGAGCTAATGAAATAAATGATAAGAAATGATGAGATTTTGATTAAAAGAAAAAGTTAAACCAATATAGTTTTTTAATCTTTTAATAGTTAAATTGATTTTAGCTTTATGTTCTTATATACTAACTCTTTTTGTAATAAAATCTTTTCATTCTCACTTTTAGGTTAGAATAATAGATTTAAAATTATGATTTTTATTAATTATTACAATTATTTCATAATAAATTCAATAACATGTTTTAAACGGGATGCAATAATAAACATATACTAGAAGGAAGTGGCAATGGTGAAAATTTTGTAGGAGGATCATTGAGTTATATGGATGACCAAATTAAGGATAAGAGTTACGAAAATATTGTGTCAAGCAGGTGATGAACATAATCAATATAAGGAAAACATGGTTAGCCTTAGCACATAAGACAAACATTAATTTAATTTAGAAAACAAATGAAAAAGTGCATAAAGAAGGAGTATATTTGATATTTTTTATTCCAAAAGAATATGAGAAACATATATGGCACACGCATTTTGAAGAATATTAAAGAAAGAAGATGCTATGTGTGATGAGAAAAAAAATTGGAACCAATAGAAAAATAAAGAAAAGTGTCTTGAGCAAAATTTCAAGGATTTAGATGAGATTGTTTGATAGATGTTTTATACTAAAAAGTCTGATGAAATACAATCCTTCGTAAAAAACAATTCATCAAAATTTGTATATCTTTGAATGCCAAAAGACTTTTTATAAGTTATAAAAAATCTTAGTTGAATATCACCTGATTTTGTTGTCTTCTTTAAAAAATTTTAAAAGTCTTAATTGAATACCACAAGACTTATTTATACCATTTAAAAAATCTGCACACGATATGTTTTCCACTTACCAATACAAGGATATATGTTTGGAACATCTCATGAAACAAAGTCTCCCCAAAAGTCATTAAATACAACATTTAATGTTTCAAACATTTATTTTCTAAAGGATAAGGAATCATTAATGATCATGAACGAAAACTTTTCTTGGCCCTATAAATAACTCAGAATGCTAAAGATAAACAAAGAGATAGGGGTATAATGGGTCCCCTTGCTTGAGATCCCTCAAAGATGAGAAACTCTCAAGAATCTCATTATTCCACTTTAGAGACAAAGATGTAGCAGTAGTGCAATTCAAGATTAAGTTGATGATGGATGAAGGGAACCAAACTAGGCCAAAGTGTTGCAGAGAAAATCCCAATCGACTCTATCATAGGCTTTTTCAAAGTCAATTTTGTACATAATAAAGCCTGACTTTCCTTTCTTCTTGTGCTTGCTATGAATAATCTATTGAGCAATGAGGGCATTATCACTAGTATCACGACCTGATATGAAGCTACTCTAGCAAGGACTAATGAGAGAATTCAAGAAGGGTCTGATTGTGTGAACAAGAACTTTGTATGAAACAGTTGGCTTGTCACATTCAGGATCTGGTTAATACTTGGCATCCCATTAGAGTTGCAAAATTTGGTCCAGCTTTCTCACTTTTTTTCGTAGATGATCGTTTGTTGTTTTACGTAGCCAATTCAAAACAAGTTAGAGTGGTTAAGAATCCTTTAGACATCTTCTGTAAGGCTTCAGACCTCAAAGTTAATGTGCAAAAATCTTGTTTTCTAGTGTCCAAAAACATATCTCGAAGACTCATAAATTTGCCTCTATCCTTGGTTTCCATAATATAATGGATATTGGCAAATATTTGGGTTTCCCCCTAATCATGGGGAGGTAAAAAATATCCATTTTTCCTTTGTTCTTTATAAAGTGAACTCTCGTTTAGCAGAATGGAAGGAAAAACTACTTAATAGAACGGGTAGAGTCACCCTTTGTTAGTTTGTCCTTAACTCTATTTCCACCTACATCATGCAAAACCTATGGTTAACTCAACTCTTTGTGATACCCTTGATGTTGCAACGAGAAAGTTCATTTGGGGCTCAATACCTAATCATGGCTAATTGGAAGACCATCAGGCAAACAAAGAATAATGGAGGCCTTGGTGTGAGACAAACTAGGGAGGTTAACATCGCCTTACTAGGGAAGCATGTTTAGACGATCCTTCACATAACCTCCAAGCCTTTGGTCAAGTTAATAAAGGCAAAGTACTTACACAACAACTCCATTCTTCACATAAGAGAGTTTCTAGGGTCATCTTGCAATTTGGTCTCTGTTGTAAAAGCAGTTGAGGAGCTTGAGCCTGTTTCATATTTCAGGAGGGTAAATGAGACCTCTTGCTTTGGTATGATAGACGGACTACCAAAGGCATTGTTTGTAAACAACTTGGTGATGTTGAGATTAGTTGCAAGATGTTGGTATCACGTTAAAGGACTTGCAGAATGGTGGTAATTGTAATTGGGGCAGGGTATTTATAATCGTTCCTGATTGGCTGAAGGTTGAAGTCCATAGCCTTTTTATTGATTCTAATATTTTGGATGAGATCACATGGGGACATTCCTCTAATGGTGCTTACAGTGCCTCTTTTGCATTCCGTTGGCTAACTCAAGTTCACCAATCCATTACTAGCTCCATCGGGAAGGGTTCTTGGGTATGGGCTCTTAGGCTCCCAAAAAATATAAAATGCTTTCTTTGGTTGACTAATCATCAAAGTCTCCCAATGAATATTTTTCGCACTAACAGGCATATTGCCAATGATTTCTCTTGTAGCAGGTGTGGTTATTTGTAGGAGTCTATCCTACATCTTCTTCTTCATTGCCTGAAGGTTACTCATATTTGGAATTTTTCTCCAGCACAATGTTCAAGTTCATGCTTCAAATGATAATAGATAGACTTGGCTTCAGAGGAATTGCTTGGCAGACCATGAAGTTCTTTTTGTTATTTCTTGTTTGCACATTTGGAAAGTAAGGAAGAACAAAGTCTTTTTAGATCGTGTCATTCCTGCCATATCAATGATGAACTAAATCCCTAGTTTACTCGAAATAGTTTTAAGGACCTGCAGTAGGGAATGTTCATCAGAAGCAACAAAGGCTCATCTAATGACAACCACCTCAAACTGAAGAGGACAAACTCAACATAGATGGCAACACTTTTGGCAATCCGAGCAAGGCGGCGTTTGGTGGTCTTATTCGCGACAATCATGGTCCTTGGATCATGGGCTTCTATGGATCATGTGGAAGTTCATCCAACACAAATGCATAACTTCAAGCTATATATCATGGCATTAGTGTGGCTTGGCTTGAAGGAGTTCAACATCTAACTTGTGAATCAGATTCAAAAGTGGCTCTTCAACTCATCAGATGTAGTCATTTCTTCTCATACCTTATATCCTCGTATTAAAAAGATTAGAAGCTTCCTCCACCTTCACTAGAAACTCACGTTCAGGAACTCCCTTCGTGAAGGGAAACACTTGTGCAAATTGGCTCGCAAAAAAGGGAGCTTTGGAGAATAATCATCTCCTTAGTTTGGATACTTGTCCTCTTATACTGAAACCTATGTTAATGATTGATGCCGCAGGAACCTTGTTTATCAGGCAAAACTAGTCTTTTATTTGCTTACTCATGTTATTGTATTTCTACTACAAAAAAAGATAAACAAACAAGTTATTAACAAAGACAACACTCTAACATTCAAGTCAATGTGAACTTAAAATCTCTAATATCTCCGTTGTATTGCAAAATATTTCTAAGTGTTTTTGAGTGAAAACAAAAGAATTGTATTAAATTTATATATTTATCTTGTTAAGAAAAGAGTGAGTATGTAAGTTTTACCTCCTTAATCATTTCCCTTAAGAAGTGAAGATACTTTGTGTTCAAAGAAGTCTTATGTTGTGACTTGTGAGTTTGGAAAAAATTGTCGATAATACTTAAGTTGTTATTTGAAAAATAATGGTTCTAATATATGTATAATAAGATGTGTTTGTTTATTTTTAATTTTTAAACAGTATTTATAAAATAAATTTTTTAAAAATGAATTTTGGAATGTAAAAGTGGGAACTAGGGAGGGCAAATGTAACAATCTAAAAAGAATATAAATAACAAAAAAATGAAACTAGAAAACCAAAAAAATTTAGAGATATTTAGTTTTTAATTTTAAAAACTTAAAAAAATAAAGCTATTTAAAAAACAAGAGCAAACATTTTTCTGAAACTTTTTGTTTGAAAAATATATATTTTAATATCATTTTTTTTATTCGGACTGGTGTGATATGTGGGCTGATCCAGTAATGGACTAAAATAGGCCCACTGGGTCACCTCCGCTAACCCCTTTTCAAAATCTATGAAACCCTAAATTAGGGTTTCTACGGCGCACTCTTCTCTCATTCATCCCTTTATAAACCCCCTTCATTGTTTTTTCCGTCATTCGCCACTCCTCTCTCTCTAAAGTCTCACTCTTTCAGAGTGTTTAATTTTAGGGTTCGATTCTGCGTTTTGGGTATGCCTTATTTGTGGCGATTCACGCGTCAATTTACTGATTACCTGTGCTCTGAACCCTGTGGGTACTGTGTATGAGCTGACGCTATAGTAATCCCTTTCTGCAATCTCTTTTGTGCTGTTTTTATATCAGTTTCCATTGCAGTGTAGGAGAATTCTCTGCTTGTTTAGAAAAGCCCTCAGATTTACTTCTTTTGTTCCTTTTTGTTTTCTTTCTATTATTGTTCTTTAGGTTATTTTGATAAGAAATAGGTTTATGATGCATGCTTTGTTTGTGTTTTTGAATTTGAATTTAGATTTGGATTGTGGTATAGTTCGAAAAGATGTGATGCCACTTTCCCCATATGATCGAAGTTGATTCTAACTTTACTAATCACATAATTCAACCTTCTTTTGGAGGATTGAATTTCCAAAGCCAGAACTCTGATCTCCCTTCCAACTAAATTTTTAATGTGTTACAATATTAGAGGTTTAAATTATCTGTTGGATTAATAGGAACATGTGGGCTTTGATTTGATAGTTATTTGTTGGAATTTGGTTTGTTTCTGGTATTATTGTGTGTAGTAGTGGGTTGCATTGCTAGATGGATGTGATGATTATTTCCCCAGATGATCGACGCTGAACATACTGTGCGATTTTTCTCTTTCGAGAAACCAAGCCAATAAATCTGATCCATTTATGCATCTTTTTTGTATACACTCAAGAAGGGTTCATATAGATTTCTTAATTGGTTATCATCTCTGTTTTATGGCCAATTGTTTATAACTGTTTGCGGAATAGTTTGTAACTTTATTTCAGTTCCAGGTCTTAGTTTTGTGAATATAAACTTGGGATGATCAAAGTTGGTCGTTTTAATCCCATTTAGATGTGATAGTTGTTTGTTGGAATTTGGTGTTTGTTTTTGGTATTGGTATGTCTAGTAATGGGTTGCATTACGTGATGGATGTGATGATTATTTCCCCAGATGATCGAAGTTGAACATACTGTGCGATTTTTCTCTTTCGAGAAACCAAGCCTAATATATCTGATCCGTCCGTGTAACTTTTTGTATGCACTTTAGGAGGGTTCATATAGTTTTTTGAATGGCTTAACAACTCTGTTTTATGGCTAATTATTAACAATTATTCGATTTGTGTGCATTTTTATTCCAGTTCTAGGTATTAGATTTGAGGATATAATTTTCGGATGACCCAGGAAGTTGTTGGTCGTTTTAATCACATTTAGATATGATTACAAATACAAATTCCAAATATTCCTACCAACTCAAATTAATGTGTTGGAATATATTTTTAGAGGTTTTAAATTTAAAAATTATTGGAATTCGGTGTTTGTTATTGGTATTAGTGTCTAGGGTTGGTGTTTTGCATTATAAGATGGATGTGATGATTATTTCCCCAGATGAACGACGCTGAACATACTGTGCGATTTTTCTCTTTTGAGAAACCAAGCCAAATAAATCTGATCCATTTATGCATCTTTTTTATACACACTTTAGGAGAATGGGAGGGTTCCTATAGATTTTTGAATGATCATCTCTGTTTATGGCTTATTAAAACAATTCGAGGATTATTATGCATTTTAATCCTGTTCTAGGTAATAATATAAACTCTTGGTTTGATTTAAGTTGTTGGTCGTTTTAATCACATTTAATATGATTGCAAATTCGTTAAAAGGATTCATTATCTTCACAAAAAAGAGGAGGGAGGTCCAAAAAAGAGTGGTTTTTTGATTTATCCAATTAAAAAAAAATTATAGTTAAGCTGGAAAAAAGAATCAAGGTAACGTAATGCGGTGGATTCAAAGGTGATGGAAGTGATGATTATTTCCCCAGATGATCGACGCTGAATATACTGTGCGATTTTTCTCCTAAGAGAAACCAAGCCAAATGAATCTGATCCATCTCTGCTCTCAGTAGCACTATCTACCATCTGGCTTTATTACATTAAAACATGAATATTATATTAAAATATAAATGGAAATTCCAATAGTTGTTTAACTTCAAAAAAAGGTGGAGAAATGAACACAAGGGTATCTGAATCTTAATATTTGGATATTCCTGGTTGCTATTAGAATTCTCCAGAAAACAAAGAACAGGAGTTTAATGCTTGCGCTGCTTCTCATGTGGACTGCAAGTTTGGCTCTTCTGTTACAGCCCTTTATACATGCAATGTTTCTTATAAGTTGTATGTTCTAAGTCTATGAGACTAAACAGTTCATAGATTTTCAGTCTTGTTATGAAAATTAAAAAGTTCATTGGATTTAAATGATAATTTAAATGAGAGTTAAGGAAGAAAACTATAAACAAAGTTCATTGGACAAAATAAATTTGAATTTTTTTTTTATATTTAAAAAAAAAATTGGATTATAGATAGATTTTTTTACTCAAATAATGTTAGTTATATATATAATTTTAAATTTATATTATATATTTGGTCAAATTGATTAATCTGACTGGATTTTATAATTATAAATATGTATTGAACATTTACAGACCATGAAACTGACATTGTGTTAAAATTTAATTTTTTTTAATGATATATAACATTTTAACCTGATGTAATTATATTCGA
>PYAF01003302.1:2356492-2366557 GCA_007407185.1 Glycine tomentella
TATTTGTATTTACAGGTTAAATTAAAAATTATATCTGTATTTATAGTTTATTAAACCTACAAATTTTTATTAAACTTATAATTTTTATTTAAATCTATGATTTTTATATGTAAAAAATACTTTTTAATTTTTAATAAACTGTAAATATAGATATAATTTTAATTTAACCTGTAAATACAAATATAATTTTTATTAGACCTGCAAATTTTATTAAAATTATGATTTTTATTTAAAACTATGATTTTTATATGTAAAAAATACTTTAATCATCAGAGCAAAATTAATTGTTACAAAATTTATTATGTAAACTTATACGGTATTAAATATATATTAAAAAATTTAATGTTATATATATCAACATTAATTGACTTTTAGCATAATTAACTTATTAGTTCAATTGGTTGAAGTGTCGTGTTAATAATCTGAAGGTCGCAGATTCAAAACTTACATGCATCATTATTTGGAAAAATATTTTTTAAATTAAAAAAAAACTTACGGATTGGGCCAATCCGTATAACTCAAAAAAGAAATTACGGATTCACGAATCCGTAAGAATCTTATGGATTTACGAATCCGTATGTATGAAGCGTAATAAAAGTGAGGGTATTTTTAGAAACTTACTGTTCCAAAATGGTGTATGAGTTTTCTTATGAGTGTATAAAGTTTTTCCCTAAAAGGATTTGAGAAAGCGATTACCAGATTTGCAAGATTCAAACCCATTTCACTGCAAATCTGTTTCTAGGGTAGTATGGATCTCATGCTTCCATTACACTTTTTTTTTTCTTGTAATAACAAGGGCTTAAAAGCCCAAGAAAAGAACTACATAGGGACTAAGTGAGGGCTATTGCTTCCTGCACCTCCCAAGTTGCTTCCAGCACCTCCTTTATGGGAGGCATTGCCCCCCCTCACATTGAACTAAGTTCTGCTCCTGTGTGGAAGGATCCATCTGATAAAAATCTCTTGATTCGGTTTAGACAAAACAAGTTGGTGAGTTGGGCCTTGAGCTTCCTTGATAATTCATCCAGCATTTCAGAATAGCCTCCTAAGACTTAAAATGTTTCACAAAACATTGATCATGCACATGCTTGTTTCTCCACAACCATGGAGAATGACAAGCAACAACCCAAATAGCAATCCAAATATCAGAGGATTCCCTCCCCAAAAAATTAATCAAATTAAAATGGATTCATTCATGTAAATTTAGAGTAACAAAAGAAGCTTTGTGATTGGCACTGATTAAGTGTAACCAAACCTTCCTTGCTAGAGGGCAGTAGCACATAACATGAAGGATGGTCTCCTATAAATGTTAACAGTGGTGGCAATAAGTTGATCCAACACCCCATTTTGCAGCACAAGAATTAAGAATCCAATGATAGGCACTATAAACACTAAAGTTTCCTGACCTATCTTCATGCCAAAGGCGTTGAATGGTTTCTGAGGGGAGAAACTGCCTTAGAACAGAGAGGTTTCACTTCTCCTCTACATCCTCTTCCAATCATTACTTTAATAAAAATATTTTTATTCTGTTTGACTCTACAAATTATGCTAAAACACTATGTGCTTAAGTAATTTGGACCCTAGTCCAGTTGCTAAATCCTTTTGTTGCTTTTCCTAAAATAGTCGTTAGATGACTAGCCACTTGTATGGCCCTGATTAAATTGTTTTTCTTTAAAAGATTCTTTACTTAATTATATTTTTATCCTCAACTTTTTAATTTGACATATTTTATCCACAATTTTTTTGAAATTTCTTTATTTGATTTTCGTGTCATTTATCCATTAATAAGTGTAAAAATTTATGTAAGACTCATATAAAAAAAGTTAGAGATAAAATATGTTAAAATAAATTAAAAATTGATTTTAAATTTTGCCAAAAAAATATAATTTTATTAAGAGTAAAATTTATGATTTTTTTTATAAGTTAAGAATATACCAAGGTTATTTTTAGGTATGAAGTTGTTCACCCTAACCTGAAACTATGAATGAAGACAGATATTTTTTTATTCTCAATTTTAGCTTTAGCCTTCTAACCCTAATAACCCTGGTTGAAGCTATCAGCCATGGCAGAGTCACTCATAGCAAAGCTTGCTTCTGGAGCTTATAAAGAAGCTTCTCAGGTGCTGGGTTGATACCATCCTCTGCAAGAGTTTACACAGACACTCTCATTAGTCAAGGCTGTGCTGTTGGATGCAGATCAAAAGCAGGAGCAGAACCATGAGCTGTGCGAATAGCTGAAGCAGATCAAGTATGTCTTCTATGAGGCCTAAGATGTGCTGGTTGAATTTGAATGTGAAACACTGGGAAAGAAAGTGGTCAGAGCTCATGGTACCACAATAACAAAGGTAGGTCGCTTCTTCTCAAGTTCTAATCCACTTGTTTTTCGTTATAGAATGGCTAAACAAATTAGAGAAATCAACAAGACACTAGACAAGGTTGCAGCTGATAGGCATACGTTTGGTTATTAAAATCATCAACTCTGCTAATTATTCTGCTTTTCTTGCTGATGCTCCTGATCGCCAACTGAATTTTAACATATTGGATATGGAGCAGCTGCAAAAGCAATTGAGAAACAAACTTGCAAGTCAAAAGTTCTTACTTGTCTTGGATGATGTATGGAATGAAAACCGTGTTAAATGGGTTGAGTTGAGAGATTTAATACAAATAGGTGCTGCTGGAAGTAAAATTCTTGTGACTACACGTAATCATTCTGTTGCTTCCATGATGGGTACCGTTCCTCTCATATTTTAGAAGGCCTTTCTTTGAAGGATTCATTGTCGCTGTTTGTCAAATGGGCATTTAAAGATAAAGAAGAAGAGGAAAAGTATCCTCATTTGGTAAATATCGGCAAAGAAATTGTGAAAAAATGCAGAGGGGTTCCATTGGCAGTGAGAGCGTTAGGGATTTTGCTATTTTCAAAATTTGAGGCAAATGAGTGGGAATATGTGAGAAACAATGAAGTTTGGAATTTGCCATAGGGAAAAGATGACATTTTACCAGCACTTAAATTAAGCTACGATCTGCGGTCCTATTTGAGACAGTGTTTTGCTTTGTTCTCCCTCTACCCAGAGGATTATGTATTTGGTAGTTTTAATGTAACCTTGCTTTGGGGGGCACTCATATTCCTTTCATCACCAGAAAAGAATAGGACACCGTTAGATGTTACCAATCAGTATGTGCATGAACTGGTGTCAAGATCTTTTATTCAAGATTTTGTCAACTATGGTACTTCCTATTTAATTAAAATACATGATTTGGTGCATGATCTTGCCTGTATGTTGTAAAAGATGAGTGTCTACTTGTAAATTTCCACATTCAAAGTATACCTGAGAATGTTCGACACCTAACTTTTGTTGAAGAAGATTTGCATGGCAAATCATTCACTGCAAAATCAGTATGTATGAGAACCATTCTATTTCCCAATGATGGTGTGGGAGCCAACAGTGAAGCTTTCTTTACATTGATTTCGAGGTACAAATACTTGCAGGTTTTGGATTTAAGTGATTCTACATTTGAAACTTTGCCTCGTTTCATTGGAAAGTTAAAACATTTAAGATATCTCAATCTTTGTAATAATAAGAAAATTAAGAGACTCCCTAATTCCATTTGTAAGCTCCGAAATTTGCAAATTCTGTCTTTACGTGGATGCAATGAGCTTGAAGCATTGTCCAAAGGTCTAAAAAGCTTGAACAGTCTCTATAATTTTGGGATAACCACAAAGCAAGCTGTTTTGCCTGAGAACGAGATTGCAAACTTGAGTTCTCTTCAATATTTGACTATTGAATGTTGCCACAAAGTGGAGTCTTTATTCTTAGGGGTAGAACTCCCTATTCTTAAAGCATTGGATGTTAGTAGCTGTAACGGATTAAAGTCTTTCCCACTTGACAGTAAACATTTTCCTGCATTAGAGTATTTGAGAGTTGACAACTGTGACAAATTGGAATTATCCAATGGCCATGACGATCAAAATTTCAACATAAGGCTGAAAACAATAATGTTTTATTCTTCGCCACAGCTAGTGAATTTGCCTCATTGGCTTCAAGGATCTGTCAACACATTACTATCCTTGATGCTAGACAACCGCGATATTCTTGAGGTGCTTCCAGATTGGCTGCCAACGCTAACTTGTCTGATAGTACTTCATATCGCAGATTGTCCCAAGTTGCGGTCTCTTCCAGATGGCATCCATTGCCTCAGTGCCCTTGAACGTTTGGAAATTGCAGATTGTCCCGAGTTATGCAGAAAATACAAGCCGCAAGCTGGAGAGTGTTGGAACCAAATATCACACATCAAAAAGATTAGGATTGTTGAACAGAATATCTGAAAGAAGAGTTAGTGGAAGAGGAAGAAGAATTCAAGGAAGTGGAAAACCAATAATGAGCCTGATATATGTTGAAGGCCATTCTCTTTTGGGTTTCCATAATGCAGGTTGTAGTTCTTGAGTACTTTTTTTAATGTTTTTTGAGGTATGTCCTTGATAATTATGTCAATTCTCTAGTGATTGCACTATGGATGTTTGTTTTATGTAGACCAGTATGGTGATGTGTCTTTTATCTTCCTCTTTTTATTTTGATTAAAACTGTTATCTTGAAAACATTGCAAACTTCAAACAAAGTTATTCAGTTTTTTATTAGAATGGATAAATGAACAAAGGGGTATCTGACACTAAAATGACATAATATATCTCATTTTTGCAATTTTTTCACTCTAGAGATACCAAGCCAATTAAATCTGATCCATTTTGTTTTTCCGCCTCCTATGTTGGTATATATTTTTGCAAGGGTAGCATCTCTCTATTCTATAGCCAATTGCTTAATGTTGTATAGACAATACATTTATGGAGGATTTGGCAAATTTAGACTTTTTGCCCAGGCCTAATTGAGGGGATGATCAAAGATGTATATATTTGTCGTCTTAATCACAATGAGGTATCATTAGAAATTCCAAATGAAGCTATTGAGTCTCACTTTATAGTTAAGTTGGAGAAATGAACAGAGGGTATCTGACACTAAAGTAACATTCGAATATTCTCGTTTGCTTCTAGAATTCTCCAGATAACAAAGAACATAAGTTTAAGAATGCTTGTGCTGCCTCACACGTGGATTGCAAGTTTGGTTCTTCTGTTACGTATGTCACGAACCATATTGGTGCTCTCCTTAATAATGATATGCCTATACAGATTTTAGCTCAATGTATATGGAACATATATCAGCCAAATATTTCTTTCAACTGAATTGCTGCAATAGGGGTGGGTCATCTTGCTAAAAGTGTAATTGTTACAAGAGAAACAGAGAAACCCAAACTCGCAAGTTGCAAGTGTAAACTATCGGAACATATTGTCATGCCAGCATTTACACAAGCAATACATCTCAAGTTCTCAACCACATTTTCAGAATACACTTTCTTAGCATGACATTACTTCAGTTTTTTCCAGTAAAATATTATCTTCTGCATTTGAAAAAATAACACAAAGTAGTCTCGAAATTGTATTGGTATAATGTATTTATACAACCTTTTGTATAAATAAAGAATGAGGAGTATAATAATACATCCAAACACCTTTTATTAGTGTATACATTCAACTCTTTCAATAAATAAAGAAAAGATACCAATAGACTAAGTTTTTTTGAGATATGAAACTTGCAACAAAATGGTGCATAGTGATGTTATTTCATAATGAAGTTATAAATTATTGAAGAAGTTCTGAATATATAAACTTTCGACTTTTTATTCTTGACCATTCAATAAGTTGCATAAGAAATAATTTTTCTCCACGCCATGAATTTGCAGCCTAAACTAAAACAGATGTTTTGATTTTTCGTAATAATAAAACATGACACACACCCATTCTCATACACTAGGCAGCCAAAAAGAAAAGAAAAAATGTAAAAACAACAATCATAATTCTCAGTCACTCTCTTAATTAATGAACCAAATCCCTTAACTTCTTCCAAGCTGGCCTACTTGAAATTTTCTCCCACCAAGCACTCATATTCTTCCTCTCAGTGACCAAGTGCCCCAATTTGGCTTCCTCAATGAGATGTCCAAGCCCTGGAAGGTGGCTAAGATCAGCCAAAGTGAAGTTATCTCCAGCAAGATATGTGCTTTGAGAGAGCCTACTTTCATACACATCAAGCACCTTTTCTAGATCTTGCTCACATTTGTGTGCCAAGGCCAAGTCCCCAGGCTTACCCATCCTTGGTAGGATCACAAGCTGAAACATGATATTGAAGCACAAATTGTTGAAGTTGTGTGCCTCTACTTCAAGCCACTGATCCACTAGGGCCCTCTCCTCTAAGGTTTTACCCAAAAGGTCAGGGCCACTGTCTGCATATTTTGATGCATAGTACCTTATAATAGCCCTGGATTCTGCATAATAAATAAGATTAAAATGAGGTATGGAATTAATGAGTCCCATCACTTTAAAATCCTTTCTGTAGGGATGAAAGAAATAAAAAGAAAATAAATTGAGATGAAAATTTTGAATTAAAATAACGTATAAAAATATGAATTTTACATTATTTTACTGTTATTTTTTTTCATTTTCTCTCCTTTTTTTTTCTTTAAACGAACGCAACTTAATTGGATCCCTCACAACAACCTAACGTTGTTGGATGACTATATATGTGAAGGTAACAAAATAATCGTACATCAGTTTCACATACTCACCAAAAGAAATCACGTATGAAGGAAAAATAAAATAAAACAAAAGGAATAGAGAGAAAAAGTGAGGTGTAATTATATAATTATTGTTAATAAAAATACTTAAATTGGTAAAGATATAAGGTAAAAATATATATTGAGTTCTCACGTCCTCGACCAGAATATAATAATACTTGAACCGTTCTCATCTTATAAGTTTAGAGATAATAGTGTTTTAGATCCCACTCTGGTATGTATTTTACGAGATTAAATTAGATTTTGAATTCAAATTCTAAGATTATTGAATATACAATGAAAAAAGGAGTGAAATAAAGTAAGAAATGTTGTGAAGTTAAATATATTGAAATAAATAACTTCATTGCTTTTCTATTTAGATATTTTACTCATTCTGATCAAATTGAAGGGAAGAAAAGCCCTGGTGAAAAATTAAATGGAATAAGAAAATTTTATTATAATAATTAAATTAGGATTCTGTACAGACGTACAGTGATTTTTTAGCCCATAAAAACAATCAATTTAATAAAACTTTGTATAATTAATGACTAAATTTAAATGTTAAAGTGAGTTATTTCTTTAGATGATAAACGTGAGAATTTACTCTTAAAATTTATATCTTAATGGAAGAGAAAAAACATAGAATTTTGAAGAACATTAAAAGCGAGTAACAGAAATTAGCTAAAGCCAAAAGCATTTTCATTTTTTGGTGCTTTAATTTCTTACCAAAGAGCCTGAAATCACCATCCTCCACAGCTGGAACTTGACCAAAGGGCTGCAAAAAATGTAAATCCCCTTAGTTATCAAGGGCAAGTAGGTCAATTCGTTACACATATAACAATTACATGAAAAAAATCCCTTGCAACCCCACAAAGTATAAACACAGAAATTAATGACTAAAGGTAAGACTCATTCATTTATTGAATTGAAACTTTGTGTGTGTGCCTAGGAAATCTTAGAACTTAATAACCAAATTATTCAAGGTAGGTTGAGTCCACCTGTCTGAGAAGAAATTCAGGTTTCTTATGCTCTCTAAGATCAAGATCAACATGCACAAGTTCAAACTCTACTCCTTTCTCTAAGAGGCAAACCAACACCCTTTGAGGACAGGCTGCACTTGCAGGACCATACACCTTCACCACCATATTTCTCTGCCTAATTAATTACAATTTGTTGTAATAATTGAAGTTGGTGCTAAAAAATAAGAGTGATTTTGGTTTTGGCATATTAATTAATTGGGTGCTGCCACTGCTGAATATATATAGCGGAAAGGAGAAGAAAGTATTGCTAGAAATGCCACTTCATTCATTGCCTTCTACACTTAACTGTCAAGTGTTCACCAACCGCATGGGGGTTGCCACGTGATGAATTCTTCGTCTCCCTGTTAATTTTAATTTAGGCAATCTTGTTTCACCTTCTGACTTTACACACACTCTCTTGAGCAATATTTCATGAGTTGAAAGATAATAATAAAATTTACATTATCAATTAATTAAAAATTATTATTGACATAATTTATAAGATAATTAATATAAAACTCAATAAATTTGTAATACGTTATATTTTATAATTGAGTATTAGTGTAAAATTATTTTATATTATTAATGTATAATTTATTTTTCATATTTTATTATGGTTCCCAAGCTAGTTAGTTCGGCCAAAATAAGGGACTTGAACCTGCATTCCCTAGTTGAATCCTGCATCCCCTATTATTCAATGAAAATACAATAATAACCTTAATGAAATTTTTAACTCTTTCTCTCTACATCAAATTTAATTAATTATAAAAAGTTTTTGAAATGACCTTTTCATGAGAAAAAATACTTCTAGAATAATATTTTTATTAAAAAAAATCTTCTAAAAGGACCTTTTTATAAGTAAAAAATGCTTCTAGAATAATCTTTTAGAAGCATTTTTTACTTATAAAAAGACCATTTTGAAAGCAGATTTTTTAAATTCAGAGTAACTTTTCTAAAAGTGTATTTTGTATATTTTGGAAAGGGATTTCATAAATTATTGTTATACTTATGGAATCCCATTCTAGAAGCAATAATTTCAATTCGGAGTAGTATTTCTATAAGTGTATTTTATATCTTCCATAAAAATACTATTTTAGCTTATAGAAGGACCATTCCAAAAGTAAAAATTACAATCCGAATGTGCATTTTGTATATTCCAAACTAATCATTTTGGAAGTACTATTTTTGCTTATAGAAAATGTATTTTGTAAGATATTTGCTTTTGAAAGGATCATTTCATTAGAGTTTTTATATCATTAGGGAACGTCTGTTCTAAAAACAGATCAAAAACTCAAAATAGAAACACCAATTCTAAAAAGAAGAGTTGAGTTGGAAAAGAAGAGAAGAACAAGAAAAGAGAGGATTTAGACTTGCATGGGCTGCAGGAGAAAGAAGAAGAAAAAGGAACACAGAGGATTAGATGAAAATAGAAGACATAAGTTGGGGTTTTTAAAAAACTGAGAGGCGTGGAATATAACAAGGAAGGTGCGAATTCAATTGCCCAAAAACAAGTGTATTGCCTCATATAAATTAGTGGCTTTTTTAAACAAAGCCAGTTCAAGAGCAGTCCTAACTATTCGAAAACACATACGGGATAGTGAACGAGAATGATATGAATAATTTCTATCCTCCCCTAATAAAATTGTTATATATTTTACTAATTTCTTAAAGAATGTTCTAGAGATGATTTTCTGTAAAATTGATCTTTCTTTTTCATGTTGTCATTGAAAACAGGAGAAATGCTACCAATTCAACATTCTCTTTTTTTGTGCAGGTTAGGCATGTCTCTTTTGTCATTTACTTTAGTTGATCATATTATTTAATAATAAAGAAAATGTTATAAGAAGTCATGTCAAAAAGATATGATGGAAAAAGATGTCGGCGATATCCAAATGCTAGCTATAATGGCAAATACATAAAATTGTGTGAAAGTTGGAAAACAATAGCCTTTTTGTTAACAAACAGAGAACCGATATGGAAACATTTTCCTGAGGAGACTATAGGAAGATATGGGGCTTTGTACATATCAGGAGTGTTTTTTTAATTATCATCTGAAAGTAATTTTTAAATTAATTATTAAAAGGGAAAATCGTAATAATTATTATGATTTTTCGATTAGAATTTTATTTTTTGATTTTTTAAATTGAAGTTTACAATTTTAGTGTAATTTTTTTTAATTTACAACTTTTAAATCGTAAGAAATTTTTTTACACAATATTAAAAAAGTTAAAAATATATTCACAACTTCAAAGTTGTAAATATATTTACAACTTCGAAATCATAAATATATTTAAATTTTTTCAATTTTAGTTTTTTTTAAATTTTTATTCTTTATATTAGTTTTTTTATATTTATTTACTGTTGAAAGTTGTAAATTTATTTATGACTTCCAT
>PYAF01003302.1:2369584-2409741 GCA_007407185.1 Glycine tomentella
AATTTATATATTTTTTAAAATAATTAATTTATGATATTCAAAACGTAAAAAAATATATTATTAAACAACGATTTTGAATTAAACAACGAGGAAAAAACAATATTTTTACTAAGAAATATATGAAATTAGTTTACGATACTTGAGTAAAGCACAACAAAGAAAAATAGTAAAATATTAAGTTTTATAACACTGAAAAACAAAATATTTTTGTAGAGAAATCACAGTATAATTATTGGATTAAGCAAAAGTGTTAAGACACTTGTAGTTAACAACTATCTAACTAATTTGTTAGTTGGTTATAACAACATGCTCTTTATTTTTACTTTTTCTTGTGTGTATAAATACATACTTTGTACTTTCTATTATCTTTCTTTATTTATTTTCTTTGTTTTACTCTGTATCATTTATTGCTTGCTTGTACCGTCTGAAGACTCTATCCGCTGGTTCTCCAACAACTTAGTATCAGAGCTTTGGTTCTGCATCAAGAATTCAAGTAAGCTGCGCTAAAAAGGTGAATCAACATAGTAGGAACAATAATGGTAGGCAACAACGAAATTCCCAAAAATCTTCTGATTCCTTATGACAAGAAATTGGATCGTTGGTGTGCACATATGAAGGTGTTGTTGCGATTTCAAGATGTTAGTGAGATTGTAGATAAAGGCGTCCAAGAATCAAGTAATTCCATTGAGGCACAAAAAAAAGGAAGCAATGAAGAGGGATGGAAGAGCCTTGTTCCTCATTCATCAATGTGTTGACCCCAACATTTTTGAAAAGATCCAATCTTCCTCATCAACACATACATCTTTAACTACATTGTAGTTGCAATTGAGGAGTCAAATGACATTGAAGTCATGAAGGTTGAAGAGCTACAAGGTTCCTTAGAGGCACAAGAACTGAGATTGATTCAAAGAGGTGCTATGAAACCTGTTGAGCAAGCCTTGCAAGCCCAGACATTCAAGAAAGCAGTGGTGAAAAGAGGAAGTGGAAGAAAGGAAAGGAAAAATAATACAAAGGCAATTGGCATTCGAATCAGGAGAAAGGAAAGGGTGAAGAAAGGTCTGAGTCTTTACAGAAAGGTGCTTCAAGATCTGCTAATAGTGATTGCAGAAAGGGTTCTGACAAAAGAAAGATTCTATGCTTCAACTGTGAGAAATGGGTCACTATGCTAATGAGTGTTAGCATAAGAAAGGGAAACAAAATAGAAACAGTGGCGAAGAGGAAAATGTAGCTCAAGAGGGTGACTCAGATTCAGTTCCTATCATTCTAATGGTGACTACTAGTGGGGGTGAGCACAATTTTGATTCCTAGTTTCTTAACACGGGATGCTCAAACCATATGACAGGTGACAAGTAATAGCTAATTGATCTTGATGTTTCCAAAAGAACTCAAATCAAATTAGTAGATAGCAGTGCACTAGTTGCCAAAGGAATGAGAAACATAATAATCAACAGGAAAGATAGAAAAAAGGCAGTAATTGAGAATGTTCTGTATGTGCCAAGCATAAAGTGTAACTTGATGAGTGTGGCTCAACTGGTAGAGAAGGGTTTTTCAGTGATCATGAAGCATGACTCACTAGAGTTGTTTGATCCATCACAAAAATTGGTGCTGAGGTCTCCCCTTTCTAAGAACAAAACCTTTCAGATGATCATCAGACCTGTTGAAGTGAGATGCCTTGTTGCAACAAAAAATGAACAAGAGAGTTGGCTATGGTATTAGAGGTTTGGCCATTTAAACTTTAGAAGTCTTAATCAATTAGTATCTAAGAAGATGGTACTAGGAATTCCAAAGTTATGTGAACATGAAAAGGTGTGTGAATCATGCATGGTAGGAAAACGACCTAGGTTAAGTTTTAATCATCATTTGCCTATGAGAAAAATGTATGTTTTGCATGTGATTCATTCAAATGTATGTGGTCCTATGGAAGTGCCTTCCCTTGGAGACAACCTTTATTTTGTCTCTTTTGTTGATGAATACAGCAGGATGATGTGGATATACTTGATCAAACAAAAGACTGAGGTGTTTGGTGTCTTACAAAAGTTCAAAGCTATGTCCGAGAGGCACAGTGACACTATGATAAAGATTCTGAGGACTGATGGAGGGGGAGAGTTTACATCAAGGGAGCTTGAGAATTTTTGTGAACAAATTGGCATACAACATGAGATTACACCACCCTATACTCCTCAACATAATGGCTTGGCGGAAAGGAGAAATAAATTTGTCCTCAATATGGCTAGAAGAATAATGAAGCAAAAGTCAATTCCACATTCCTTCTGGGGTGAAGCAGTAACAACTGTTGTATATCTGCTCAGGTGTCCCACTAAGAGGTTGAAAGAGAAAGTACCTGAAGAATATTGGTTAGAAAGGAGACCTTATGTAAGTCACTTGAAAGTGTTTGGTTCCCTGTGCTATAAGCATATACCAAATGCTAAGAGAAGGAAGTTGGAAGATAAGAGTGAACCTACGGTCTTGGTAGGGTATCACATAAGTGGTGCCTCCAGGTTGTATAATCCAAAAAAAGGAAAAATTGAAGTGAGCAAGGATGTCATAGTTAGTGAGAGTGAATCCTAGAACTGAGATACATTTTGGGCCTTTGTGGATGAATTGCATTATTACATTCATGTTCTTTCATGTGTGATTTAACCCTCATGCTATATTACTCTAGATTTTGCCTTGTCTCTCTTGTTATTCCTTGTTACATATGCATTGATTGAGATGATTTAAACCTTCTTTCTTTTAGCCACTAGTCAAATAAACCTACCTTGCATTGATATCCATTGTCACCTTTTTTGAGCCTTTAACCTTTTCTTTCTTGTGTATCTCATTGCAAGCCAAAAATTGGAAAACTAGGTTATCCTAACTTTAGAGAGAAAAGGGACATTGGAATTGTTTTCTCAAACAAATGTCTATTTAACTGTACCTGTGATGATTCTGCTGTTGTGTGTAGTATTTGTGCGGAGATTTTCTAAACAAAGCTAGTAATTCTTGAATTAAATGAAGTAAGTGACACAGAGATTGTTGATGCAGACATTAAGGGAGCATATGTTGATTATATTAATCTAATACCTGATCAAAGATCTAAGAGAAAAACACAACTACTTGTCAGATTTCAGCACTTTGAAATGCTATCAAATAATGCAGTAAATGCAGAAAGAGATTTGATCCACTTTGCACTCTTGGCTGACATTGAGCTTATAGATTACAAAAAAGCAGTGAAGGAGCAGGCCTGGAAAAATGCTATGATTGAAGAGCTGGAAGCAATAGAGAGGAACCCAACTTGGGAACTCATAGAGTTACCTCTCAACAAGAAACCAAATGAAGTGAAATGGGTGTTCAAGCTTAAACTGAATCCTAACGGATCCATAGCAAAGCATAAAACAAGGTTGGTTGCCAAGGGTTTTTTTTTTTTTTTTTTTTTTGCAGAAACCTGGAGTAGACTACAAGCAGGTGTTTGCACATGTGGCTAGAATTGAAACCATTAAGCTGGTGGTGGCTCTAGCCAGCAAAAATAATTGGCCTTTATTCCACTTAGATGTAAAATCAACATTCCGGAATGGACCCCTTGATGAACTAGTGTTTGTTACTCAGCCTCCCAGATTTGACATAAAAGGGAAAGAGAAAAAGGTGTACAAACTTCATAAGGCCCTATACGGTTTGAAGCAGGCTCCAAGGTGTTGGAACCTGAAGATTGACTCAATTCTAGCAAACCATGAATTCTCAAGGTGCAGTGTTGAGGATGGTGTGTACTACAAAAGAGGAGTCAAGTCAAGCAAGGTACTGATTTGTCTCTATGTAGATGATCTATTGGTGACTAGCAGCGATCAAAATGAGATTGAAAAATTCAAAAGCCTATAATGAAGTCTGAGTTTGAGATGACAAATTTGGGGAAATTGACCTACTTCCTAGGGATGGAGTTTGTAAAAACAACTGATGGAACTGTGATGCATAAGACAAAGTACACAAGTGATGTGTTGAAATGGTTCAACATGATAGATTGCAACCCAATAACTACACCAACTGAGTTCAGCTCCAAGTTGGAAGAAGCAATTGATGACTTGGTGGATCCAACACTGTATAAACAACTAATTAGATCACCGAGGTACTTTGCAACAGTAAACCTAACCTATGTTATGCAGTTGACTTGGTGAGTAGATTTATGAATGAGCCGAGGAGATCACATCTCACTGCAACAAAGAGGGTGCTAAGGTACTTGAAGGGAACACATAATCTTAGTGCATTGTTTCCAAAGGCAAAAAAATAGAAGGGTAGAGGTTTGGTTGAATTCTCTAACTCTGATTGGTTTGGGGACAGAAGTGATTAGAAGGAGCACTACTGGATACTTATTTAAGCTTTTTGATGCACCAATTTCATAGTGCTCCAAGAAGCAACCAGTGGTGGCTCTTTCATCTTGTGAGGCAAAATATATAGTTGGTGCCTTTGCAGCATGTCAAGCAATATGGATTGACTCATTACTGAAAGAGATTCAAGCTGAACCTCAAAAGCTAGTACACCTCCTCATTGACAACAAGTCTAATTAATCTAGTCAAAAAACATGTCTCTCATGGTAGAAGTAAACACATTCAGACTAGGTTCCATTTCCTAAGGGAGAAAGTCAACAAAGGCTTGATTGAAATGGTGCGTTGTCCCACATAAGTGCAAGTTGCATATTTGTTTACAAAATTAATAAGAGTTGAGATATTTGTACAATTGATAAAGGATTGTTAGCAACTAACTAACTAATTTGTTAGTTAGTTATAACAACATGCTCTATAGTTTTATTTTTCCTTGTTCATAAATACACACCTTGAAATGTAATTGAGTGAGGAGAAAAATAATTTACAATTAATAATATTTTATGTTATCTTTCTCTACCTATTTTCTTAATTTTATTATGTATAATCTGTTGTTTGTTTGATCGTCTGAAGACTCTATCCCGTTATTCTCCAACAATAATTATTTTTTAGATAAGATAAAATAATTAAACTACAGAGCTGGGTAAACATCTGGTATAATATCCATAATTTACACGAATCGCCTTTGTAAGATTTTTTAACATAAACTATTGAATTGAAAACTGGGAAAATATCATCATTGGCCGTTTTCTCTCTCAACCAAAAGATTGTGGTGTCGATCACCGACAGATAATTTCCGTTATTTATATTTTATGATGTTAATTTGGGAGGGAAAAAATAAATAAACATGTTCAGAGAAGACTCACTCGTGCACATGGTTGAGGGTTGTTAAATGAAATACCAGCACGTGGGTATTATTATTTTTTATTTGTAAAAATACTAAAATGATAGTAGTATTTTTAATTTTGACATTTAAAGAAAATTGTGATTATTATAAAATTTTGAAGACATTTTTTCAATAATGATGTTTTCTTTCAGAAAAATAAATTAATAAAAGAATCCTAAACTGATTTTTAAAGTAAAAAAATATATAGATATTTTTTTATATATTTAAAATGCATTGTGATATAAACTTATCAAAATTTGGAGATAAACATTTATTTATTGTGTTTAGCTTGTCGTTTATATAATCTCAAATTATTCTTTAGATGACAAAAGTTTAACTCTCGTGTTTTTCGAATTACAATTTTAAATGAGAAATCAATCTTCAAATTATTGTAATTTTTTTTAAGTTAATATGACTTCATGCTTTGCGTGTGTTTGTTTAAAGCTTTTGTTCACACAATAATAATAAAAAAAGACGATCTAAAAAGCACAACATTTTCTTTTATAATGTAATATTTTTAGGTGATGTGAATGTGGATATAATGTGAACGTGGGAGTTATATCAATAAATAGTCCGGTCAAAGAAAGTATTCAGTGCTAAATTAGAATATTCTATCAGTACCAACTACCAAGAACGTGATGAGGGAGTATTATTTTATTTCTCCTATCAAACAAAAGTTTAAAACTACAATATTTTAATCAATGTTCGATAGAAAAAAAAGTTTAATTTTACTTTTATCATTTTTAGTAAAATAAATTTGAAAATTTCTATTGTTAGAACTGTATAATTTTGATTCATTGTTGATTTAATATTGACACGGTAGACGGTAGTGAAGTGCAGATGTGGAAATACAACCTTATTGGCTATAGCTTAGGTTCAAATTCAAGATTTTAAGGTATGAGAATTACTACGTCACTGTACCTATTTTAAAATATGTATATGAAATATATCATAAATAACATTAATAAACACAGATATGGGAAAATGAAAGAGAAAAAATATTCAATTACAAAAGTTCATTTTTGGTTAAATAACTTTTCTTCCACTTAGTAAAATAAACTTTCGATTTGCTCAAAATGTTGTCTAACGCACTCATAGTATATGCATGTCTAATGATATTATATTTTCTTCTAATACCAAGAATTTCATCCTCTTAACCAAAGTCAAGTCAAGTTTCAACTTTCCCTTTTCTATACGCAATGGTATTTATATAATATTCAAAATCACAATTAACATGAGCGAGAAACACAAGAAAAAATTCGAGCGAGAAACACAAGAAAAAAGTCATTTTGTAATTATGATTGTCAAATATAATTCTATTTAAAACTTTAAAGTAAAATGTGTCCGTTAATATACTAAGAATTTGTATTTAAGTATAAATATTATAATCTATATTTAAAATCGAAGTTTCCATTGATTATCTTTCCAAACTCTAGTAGAGGATATATAAAGTGCCCAAAATAACAAACAGTGAATAAATTATTTATTTTATTGTTAATAATATGATAATTCCATTTCACTTCACTCTTAATACACACACTTTGAAGAGAAAAATAAATAAATAGATAGATATATTGTACGACCGAAAATATTAACCTTAACTTAGGATCAATATATAATTTAAAATAAAATAATTAAGAATGAAGTGACATAAGATTATCATATTAATATTTTAATCTTTATAATAAAAATAAATAATTTATTCCATTATTTGAAGTATTAATATAATTAAGGAAATTAATTCAATTTCATTCCATTGTACACCTTTTATATATATTTGATTATTGAAGTGTCCATTGTACACGTCAAGTGGTCCAAACTCCAAACAAAATAAATATATTACATAATTTCTTTTAATCCTTATATTTTAGCCATTTTATTTTTATATTCTCTATCCAATTATTCTATCTTAATTAGAAACATTTTTTTTTGTTTCTTAAAATTTTATTGTTAAATGAACTTCCTTCAATGATGACAAGATAAATGAAGTCTAGCGCAACATTGTTGTCTAAGTACGTGCATTAATAATTTCAGTTCATATAATTTGAGTATTTTATTTTTTAGTACCTATAAAGTTATTTTGTTCATTTTAATCTTTAAAATATATAGTCTAAAATAATATTTGAACCTATGTCATATACACATATAAAATTGTCACAAAAATTGTAGACCTATGTTAGGATATCATCCCATGACTAAAATAAGTGCAATCAAAAACGAAATAAAATACTATATTGTCAATATATTATTTTATGGTGAAATAAAATAAAACTTCAATAACTTTTTTTGTGTGAAGGATTGATCAATGACTTTTATAAAGGACATGTTTCTATTATACTAGTAAATTCAAAAGCACATCATAAAAAAAAATCTTTAATCTATTAAAAGTACAAAAGTCATCTAAGACTTGTTGGTTTCTAGAAAATGTTTTAAAAGATAAAAGCACATTAGGTATATTTTATTTTGTTTGTTTCCTACAATTTTATTCTAAGGCTAAACTTTGAATAAGTACTCACTATTACATCTTGTTGTAAATTAATCATACCCTACATTTGATTTGTCCTCGTGAGTGGATTTAATTACTATATTTTTCATACTACACTCCCTATTTAAATATCTAGCTACAAAGTCCTCTTTATGTTCCATTCCATCTCCCATACTCAAACTCACTCTTTCTAAGCTTTTTTCTATCTCTCTATCCGCCATGGTTCTCTCCAAAACCGCCTCCGAATCCGACGTCTCTGTCCACTCAACCTTCGCTTCTCGATATGTCAGAACTTCGCTTCCCAGGCATGTGATTTATATAAATAATGTTCATACTATGTTTATATACTTATGAATTAATCGATGTCAATTGTTTTGTTCTTGCCGATCTGATTATGAATCAGTTTAGCCAACACAACTCAGCTCAGTGTTTCTTTTTTTATTTTATCTTGCAAATATTAATTGATTAGTTTTGTAAGAAAAATGTTAATCAAGGAATTCGAAACATGCCAGATGCGAACTCTCTCTTTTTTCTTCTCCCTTTTTCTTTATCTTTTCTTAATCACTGGATCAATGTTATATCTCTAATCAACTTGATATTAACGCCTATACAAGATTTTTTTTTTCAAAAAAATTGACATGAATCTATATATATGTGATTGATGGGGGTGTGTATTATATTCTTAGTTTGATATAGTATAGTTTTAATTTGATATTGATATAGATTTAAGATGCCGGAGGAGTCGATACCAAAGGAGGCAGCGTTCCAGATAATAAACGATGAATTGATGTTGGATGGGAACCCAAGGTTGAACTTAGCATCATTTGTGACAACTTGGATGGAGCCAGAGTGTGATAAACTTATCATGGCTGCCATTAATAAGAACTATGTTGACATGGACGAGTACCCAGTCACCACTGAGTTACAGGTAATTGTTGAGTTTGATTTAGAGTCGGTTTGGATATAAGATTAGAAGTACTTTTGAGAGTTTTTCTACTAAAAAAAACACTATATTTCCAGTACAAAAACTCTCAAAAACACTTTTTACTTATATCCAAACAGATATATAGTAGAGTGATTAACTTTCATTTGACTTTTGTAAGAGTATTAATCCAAGTGATTTGTTTTCATCTTTTTTTCTTCAATACATGATTTGTTTTCATCTAACTTTTTCTTCCTAACTTTTGAAAATTAATTCTTTTTATACTTTGTTCTATTAAAAAAGAAGAAAAAAAGTGTTTGATGTGCAAATTTGGTTATTCTAAAATAGTAAAAATAAATAAGCAATTTTAAAAGTTGATGAAAAAATTAACAAATAATAGTTTAATGCACTTATAATTTGTTATGCATGTACACATGATATTAACTATTATTTTTTTTCCACCAATAACTCTCTAAAGAGAGTTGCTGACTTTAGAAAAATAGATCTGGATGCAACATACATCATAATCTATTTTATACAACATATAAAATTTATAAATAAAAATAATTTAAACATATATTTTAGTTATATTAAGATGATTTTTCTTAACTTCAAAACCCAAATTTCCATCTACCATTGTTCTGTGGACTATTCAAAGTATAAAACAATTTCGTCTAAACATTTACAAATGTTAGTAGCAGTCTTTTTCTGGCCCTGTCTTGACTGATTTTCCGAAATTTCGTCTAAACATATTATTCTCCATTTTTTCTCTTTTAATCTTTTCATTACACATTATATCAATCACTCTTATTTTTTTTCTTTATTTTTTCTTCCTTTATTTTCCGGAATTCCATCCAATTCCATTTAGAAGTGGACGTCATTATTAGTTTATTACTCATAAAGAGTAATTACTGTTCACGTCTGGTAACCCAAAATGTAATAATATTATATATATATATATATATATTAAATTTGTTGATTTTTATAATAAATATTTTTAAAGTTACATTTGAAATAATTTTTGAATACTTATTCTTTCGTTTTAAAGTAAATTTTATCATGAAAATTAATTTTCTTAATTATTTTTGCAATTGAATTTCGAAACATAAAGTTTGTTAATTATTGTCTACTATGTTTTCATTACGTAAATTAGAAAATACTAACAAAATATAATAAAATCTATTTTTATATTTACCACTAAATTTATAAATCAATCACGTGTAGTTGTTTTAATTTAACTCAAAATATCGAATTTCATCTCAAGCATAATTGTCTACAACAAAACATACCTCATACCTCTGGTCTATAAAAAACATAATTTATTTTTAAAACACATCATCTCTAATTGGTAAAAAATTTATTAAAAATTATGAAATTAAGAGAAAAGTTATTAAATAATATGACATGTGACATACCAATTTTTTTCATTTTTAATAAATTTTAGCAAATAAAAAAGAATATACTCCTAAAATTTCTCTTATAACTCGTTATACAGAAAACTTTAAAATACTACTATTTCAGAATAAAAGAGTATCTATTTAGATACATTGTTATACAGGTAAATAACTAGAATAAAAAGAGAAGAGGATTAATAATAAAGATAGTTTTAAAATATATATAAATATAATGACAAAAATATCAATCACTTTTTTAATTATGATGGAATAAGTAATTTAAGTATTATAATTAATAATATAGAGAACAAAACTAAAAAACATTAATTTAATTAATTGAATAAGATAAATTAGTTATTATAAATTTTGCTTACTTGTATTCCATTATTATGGATATTTTTTTTAACACTTATCAACCAATAACAATGCAACCATAGGGTCTATAACCTAAGGATCAAGTACAAGAATAAAATATTACTACTTGCATTCTTGTGTTTACTTAAAATGAAAGCAAGTCACATGCATGAATTCCTACCTAATAGCACGCCTAGTTTTTTTTTGTTTCCCAACATATCCTGTTTTTCCTTACAATAATATTGTCCATCTGAGTTGTCATAATATGGAAAGGCAGTGCGTAACTTTATATATATATATATATATATATATATATATATATATATATATATATATATATATATATATATATATATATATATATATATATATTAAGAAAGCTTTGAATATATATATTAGGCCATAATAAGACAAAAGTATTTTAATTGTTATACACTTATGCATTAATTTTAACACACAAGCGAAATAGAAAGAAGCATGCAATAAAGTGGAAAATGTAATAAAGTGCATATAAGTACTGTAAGGAAAGAGGACAACCATAATCGATGGCTAGAAAACTAATAATGTATTATTCAATAACAAATAAGGAAAGATACGTGGGTTTATTTGGATAAGCTTTTTTAGAAATATTTTTAAAATAAAAAATAAAAAAAATAAGATGAATTTTTTCATAAATAAAAATAAACTTTTTATTACTAATTTTTAAAAATTCACCAATATAACTTCTTTAAAAGATGAAATGACATCTACAAATAAGCTAATAAAAAACTAATTTTAGATTGTAAAAAAATTTATTTCATTTTTTTCTTACTTTTTTTTTTAACTACTTATAGAGAAACTTAGATCCAAACATGTCCTATATAGATAAAAGAGAGATAAACTAATAAGGAAAGAGGACAACCATAATGGATGGCTAGAAAAAGTACCTTGGAGGACCACCAAAAATGTGAATAACGAAGAAACCCAAAGGGCACATAATAATAGTACTGTGGAGCCACAAAACATTAGTAAATTTAATGGTTTGATTAAGTTAGGTAGCACGGTTTTTCTGAAGGGAACCGCAGTGGACCCTATTAAGCATATCGGGTCATTTTTCTATGTCAGCACCAAAAGCTCACGAACATTATTTGTATCTTTCCATACAAACCTATATTTTTAATGAGACCATCAAATAAAGGTATTAATTCAGTTGTAGTTTAAAGTAGATCAATTTGACAATAATTATATAATATATATATATATATATATATTACTTTGTAATATATCAAATAAAAATTTCCTATGAAATTTTAGAAAATAAAATTAAGAAAATATTTAATTAACATAAAGGATCATATTCAGGTATGGATCTCTTGGAACTTTTCATCTATATGCATATATATTTTAAATTTATTTAGTAAAAAGTTATATAAAATTAATTTTGTATGTTGTTATTATAATAATGATTAATGTTAATTAGTATAAGATTTAGTAAAAAATAGTTATGTTTGTTATTTTATTACAATGATTAAAGTAATAACTAGTATAAAATTGTATAAAAATAATTTTGCATTTATTGTTATTATAATAACAATTAAGGTTATCATCATTTAAGATAAAAATTAGTTTTAACTTTATGTGTAAAAATAGTTATTTTTAAAAATGATTATTTATTAAAAGTTAGACATTTATATAATTATAAAGGAAGAAAAAATAATTTTAGCCTCCTTTACAAGGTTTATGGATCCATCACTGATCATGTTATAATGTTATAAGATAAACACTTATAATATATAATTAACTTAATATGATCAATTTTTATTTAAAATTCTTTTAGGATTAAAAATAAGAATCACTTTTTTAAAAAAATGTTCAAAATTGTCTTCTTTTATATTGACTTTGGCTAACTGTTTTTTCTCTCAAACAATTTCTTGGATTATTTGGATTAGTGACCTTCAACCAAATAAAATTTGAAACACTTTTTTTCTCAAAGGATTATCTCTTTCATTTAATTTGCCTCTTCCTATGCAATATAAAAGTCATTATTTAAATGAAAATACATTAATTAAGTTAAAGTAGCTTAAGAAATGATGCCTCGCCAATTTATAAAGTAATTTAAAATTTTATATATGTTAAAGATATATTTAATATTATTGATCAATTAGTTGAATTTCTTATTTTCTTGAAGTAAATAAAAGAGTTTTATGTACATATGATGAAAGGGAATATATTATTCCAAAAAACTTTTGAGGAGATACAAATGGGTATAAATTTAAATTAAGATATATTTTATGAAAAATATTTTAAAATAAATAATTTTATTATAAATATAGTATCATATTATGCAAAATATTATTTATTAGATAATTTTTTATTATTCATACATGATTGTTAAAAAAAAACTTATATCTTTTAAGAAAGTATTAATGTTAAACTGAGTCAGGATAACCCAAATCATAGCTCGAACTCATCATAAGAAAATATACTGGATCTAATTTTAAAATCTGTCCAAATCAACCTCGGGTTGGATCATGCTAACCCCCTATATATAATTATTAAAAGAGTTTTATTATTGTACCGCCTTCTTTGGTAAACTTGTTCAAAATCAACTTTAAGAATATTTAATACTACCATAACAATGTAGCTTAAACTTATAAGAATATTTAATACTACCATAACAATGTTGACCAAGAATTTTCTGCTGATATTGATATATCATAACAATGTTCATTATTCAGTCATATTTTTGAAAGGCTATTTGTAACTTTGTTGAATGTTTTATATATTTTCTAGAAAAGGTACGTATTGAGTATTGACGTACCATATTTCTTAATTACTTGTATTGTATGCATGCAGAATCGATGTGTTAACATGATAGCTCATCTTTTCAATGCACCACTAGAAGAGACTGAGACTGCAGTTGGTGTTGGCACGGTTGGCTCATCAGAGGCCATAATGTTGGCTGGATTGGCATTCAAAAGAAAGTGGCAAAACAGAAGGAAACAAGAGGGAAAGCCTTTTGACAAACCCAACATTGTCACTGGAGCCAACGTTCAGGTACATACACCTCAAAACATTTTTATTAATTTTTCAAGAGCATTAATTGTTTGTTGAGTAGTATGGAACTAATCAAAGTTTTAATTGATTAATTGTGTGTGTTCAGGTTTGCTGGGAGAAATTTGCAAGGTACTTTGAGGTGGAGTTGAAGGAGGTGAAGCTCCGTGATGATTACTATGTGATGGACCCTGAAAAGGCCGTGGAATTGGTAGATGAGAACACTATTTGTGTTGCTGCTATCCTTGGTTCAACACTAAATGGAGAATTTGAAGATGTCAAACGCTTAAATGATCTCCTAATTGAAAAGAATAAAATAACTGGGTATGCCTCTTTCTTCCTTCCTTCCTCTCTCTAGCTCCTTTTACTTAAATGTTCCTTACTTTTATACACCATGCATGTCTAGATTGAATATCTTATAAATATTCTATAGTAGTATTATAGAAAGTATTAAATGAAAAATAAATATATTTAGGATTTGTTTGGATATAAGTAAGAATTATTTTTGAAAATTTCTTTAATTTAATGTAAATATATATATATATATATATATATATATATCAATAGAAAAAATTTCAAAAACACTTGTATTAAAGTTATAAAAATATTTAATATTATTCTACTCCTATCTTTAAGACTCATTTATCCAATTCATCAAAGGATAAAAAAAATAATTTAGTTAACAACAATAAATTTGCCCTAAGAAGATTAGTATGTGGGTATTATATTATGTGAAGATTTAGAATTATTTTTAAATTTTAGACCTTATGAATTGACATGTGAAATTGTTTGGTAGGTGGGACACTCCTATTCATGTTGATGCAGCAAGTGGTGGCTTCATTGCCCCATTTCTTTACCCAGAGCTTGAGTGGGACTTCCGGTTACCACTAGTGAAGAGCATCAATGTTAGTGGCCACAAGTATGGTTTGGTCTATGCTGGAATCGGTTGGGTTATCTGGAGAAGCAAGGAGGACTTGCCTGAGGAACTCATCTTTCACATCAACTATCTTGGTGCTGATCAACCCACCTTCACCCTTAACTTCTCCAAAGGTAAAACATAATTGAATTGCTCAGTTTTCGTTATATCTAAGTACTAATAATTAACAACAAAGCAAATTTACTTGTACTTTATGCTACAACCATTCTTTGGTATATGCACGAGTATGTACTCATTGTTTCATAAAATATGCAATGCAGGTTCTAGCCAAGTCATTGCTCAATACTACCAACTAATTCGCCTTGGTTTTGAGGTAATAAGATCAACCAAGAGGCCCAATTGTTTTTTAACACATTCTTTATTGTTAGAAAAAATTCATCGAGAGACATGAAATGTCATGAGTCACACTTCTTATTTAATAAATCTTTATAATTTTGTGAATCCTAATAATTTAATTGAAATATATTTATGATATAAAATTATACTTTCATTCAATCATAAATTATCATATATAATAAATTTGTTAATATTTATATAATACATTTTTATAGTCATTTTAAAGATGGTTTTTGATTGATGGAAAATATAAGACTTTATACACTAACAGTGCATCAAAAATAAAATCCTAATATACTTTTGTCACTGATAAAGAGTATGCAAGCAATAATGTATTATTAGAAAGTGTATGAAATTATGCTATCATTCAATCACATATCAGTTTGTTAATTTTTATAATAACAATTTTTAAAGTGATCATTTTGAGGATGGTTTCTAATTGATAAACAATGTAAAGTCAAAGTGTATGAAAAATAAACTCCTATTATATTTCTGCCGGAAGATAATAAAAAAATGCGTAAGGAATGGTATTATTAGCATTTCTCATTCATACATACACGTAGTATAATATTTTGTGAAAGATTCACATAGCTTGATTACATAAAATGGGATTGCAGGGATATAGAAACGTGATGGAAAACTGCAGAGACAACATGTTGGTGCTGAAAGAAGGACTCGAGAAAACAGGGCGATTTTCCATTGTGTCCAAAGACAATGGAGTGCCTTTGGTGGCATTCACACTGAAAGACAACACCCACTTTGATGAATTCCAAATCTCTGACTTCTTAAGGCGCTTTGGGTGGATAGTGCCAGCATACACCATGCCCCCAGATGCTCAACATGTCACAGTGCTTCGTGTTGTCATCAGGGAGGACTTCTCGAGGACTCTCGCGGAGCGCCTCGTGGTCGATGTTGAGAAGGTTCTGCATGAGCTTGATTCACTTCCTGCAAGGGTCATAAGCTCCACAACTGTGACAGTCAGTGCTCAAGAAAATGGCAAGGTAGTTGTTGCTAAGAAGAGTGCTCTGGAGACTCAGAGGGAAATCACTGCCATTTGGAAGAAGTTTGTGTTGCAGAGGAAGAAGAACAATGACAAGATGAATGGTGTTTGTTAGAGTTATCTTCAAGGGTGTGTTGTGTTTTGTTGTGTTGTGCCTATCCGGCTATCCCTGCGTTGTTCTAGTTCTTTTTTTTCATAGATATATAATTTGAGCAGTAAGTACTTTTGATTGAGTCAAGCTATTTATCTGATTCAGTTGCTTATTGATGAGAGGGAAACATCAAATTGTATTTTCATCTGTATAAGTATGATTCATTGTATTTTGACTATTTTCTGAATCATGAATTATATTTATCTTCCATATGATATGTTCACTTTTTTATTTGTTCAAGTTTAAATTATGCTTATCTCTAAGCAGACCCATTTGCGATAGTTATCAAAGTCAACCATCCCTGCCTGCTAAATTGGTCAAAAGCCCAACCAACCCAAAAGGTTGAGCATTCAAAAAGTGTTGGCCCGTTTTGGATCTCTAATCTCAGCAATTTGTATTTGAGGATCAATTTTAGGAATGGAAAAACAACAAATTCATAAGGAGCAACTAGTCAAAGTATCTTATAAGATCATGTCAAATGCAAGATCTTTCATTTGGGTTCTTAAGTAAATCTCATTTCACATTACTCATTTTTACCTTTTTTAATTTAAGCTATTCATAAGAACCCAATCTCTCCAACCCAATACCTCTACAAAATTATCTAAATGGGTTCCACCGATAAGTAGCATGCATTATCTTTTCTTACTTTAAACTGTTACTTTTTGACCCAAAAAAAAGGTTACTTTTCATTTTTTAAGCACCAGATACGATGCTCCTCTAACGGTGTAATAAAATTAAGCACTAGTTCTTATTATTTAAGAACCGTTTTGGACTACCGCTGCAGTTGTCCAAATCTACTAAAATTATTTACCAAACACACTAAACTTTATCTCTTGGGTAAGGTAGCTTTTCGAATATCTTGAATATGATCTCAACATGCCTAAGAAAAGAAGAGTAACTATAACCCGCAAGGGTGTGCATGTAAACTGATTCGAACTTAAGTATTTTCTTATTACGAATAGAATTGATTTTTAAACTGAATTGATTCAGTTAAATAAAACAAATTACTTTTGTAAATTAATTCTGTTTGAACTGAACTAGCTTTAAAACTTGTTTGATTCACTTAATAATCAATTTTTATAATCAATTTAGTCCCGAATCAGTTTTTAAAACCAGTTTGGTTCTGAATTGATTTTAAAAATTGGTTCTCAAATTTGATTTAAAAAAGTACCGTTTAAACCAATTCGCAACCGGATCGATTTTTTCCTTGAACTGCTCTTTGAACACCCTTTGCCGCGTAGAAGTGGTTTATTATTTGAATATAAAATGGAAGTGTACGATCTCACATATAAGTCATGTTGAACATAACAATGGTTGGTTGCAGTGCAATCTAAGTAAATTTTGCTAGCAAAATCCGAGTTAGAATAATGTTGGAGTCTCATTTTGAGGATAATTAATTGTGTAAAAAAATACAAGTCATGCCAAAGGAAAGAAGCACAAACAATTTCAACCAAAATTAAGTATTCGGTTGAAATCAAATCCAGGCTAAAATTCCAATTGAAGTATTAGAAAATTGGTGTCATTCATTGGTTTTCGATATTTTCCATAGAATCCTTACAAGGGAGACAGATCTAGGTCTTGACTAACACAATGATCACTACCCAACTTGAGCCTTCAAGAACAGCTGTCCATCATACAAAAAACAAACATAAAAAATTAAAAAAGGACTGAAGTAGTAAATGATTCTCACACCCATGTACAAATATCAACAATACAGTTCCAATGTCACCATCAAAAAAATTGCAAGAAAGGTCAATGTGACAGACTTGCAGCCCTGGTGAGTTGCAATAGTATCACAAAGAGAAGCATAGACAGCAAAGCTGATGCATGAAAATATCACATGGAAGACACTAGAAAATTACATAGTTGATATTAAAAAGTAAATGATGAACTTCAAATGTAATATATATTCAGCGATATGCATAAGCTATCAGTCAAGCACCCAGGGTGAAAAATGTTGCTATTAAACAGATATCTGTCCTTCCATAAAATTCTAAATGCATTCAGCAAATTAGCAAAATGATACAAAAAAGACTTGGTGCCACAACATTATACTAAAAAGCTATGTTACACCAAAACAGAAAAGGGAATAAAATTGTCATTTCTTATGAATGTATGATACAGTACAAAGCCTGGATTCTAAAGAATATTAGTTATATTTCTTTAGAATCTTTTTTTTTCTATTTCATATTCTATTGTATATTATAGTATAGGAAACTGAAAAAAATGGCAGAAAATTAGAAAAATGATATATATATATATATATATATATATATATATTATATATCTATATCTATATCTATATATCAACGGATAAAAATGTGGAAAACAAGACAAAGATTCTTTACAAGAACACTAGAAACAAATAGAAAAGGGATGTAGCGCAGAAATTGCTGTTTTCATTATACCATGGTAGGTGAAATCTAATTGTCCAAAGAAAATGGTATTTAGCATAAGTTAGTTAACTCCAACTAGCTCTAAACCACTGCACACGAATTAGAAGTGAAGCAACAATATATACAAATCCACGACCTTCCCCAGATTGCATGTAACACTCAAACTCAACACCAGCATCTTGCATTTCTCCTCACCAACATCCATTTAATTTAATTTGTATAAAAATGTACAACAGAAGCACTCTACCATAAACTATGAATGCCAGAGGCAAAATTGCATAATCCCCAAAATTCTTTCCTTTCTCAAGGCCTTTAATTGTAATGTTATTGGAGTTTACATACATGAGCAAAAGAATACATTTCACTCTATCTACATTTTGAGTAAATAATTAAAAAAAATGACAAGATCTCAGCTCTAGACTTCCATCAGACTATATCTTTGCCATTGGAGCTCTTCTCTGATGAAGAGGTAGAGATTGTGATCATACCATTCTTACAGTCAGAATCACTATCTTGCAAGTTCATTAAGAGTTGAGAAGTACTGTAACTAGTAGATGGCTTGGCTCTAGGGACAATAGGCACTTCAGCCTCACCCAGCAGCATCTGAACCACACACCTCATAGTAGGTCTTGCCATTGAATCAGGGTGTGAGCAAGCTAATCCAATCAAGAGTACCTTCCTCATCTCCCCTTCCTCAAACTCGCCTTCAAGTCTCGGATCAGCCGCCATTAGCAACTTACCTTCTTGATGCAAACTCCAAACCCATTCCACCAAATTGCTGCTAATTCCAACTTTACCATTCCCAGCAGCAGCAGCAGCATCTTTCTCAATAGGCCTCCTCCCACTGGCCACCTCAAGAACCACAGCACCATAGCTAAACACATCAGTTTTCTCTGTGGCTCTACCAGTAAGCACGTACTCAGGTGCGAGGTACCCCATTGTCCCAGCAGCTACGGTGGCATCGGGAGACTTGTCATGCTCCGTTTGCCTCGCCAAACCAAAATCACCTAACCTAGCATTGAACCCTTCATCTAACATAATGTTACTAGTCTTAATGTCCCTATGAATTACCTGGTTTTCGCATTCATGATGCAAGTAGGCCAAAACAGACGACATGCCTAACAAAATTTTGAGCCTGTGAGGCCAAGACAAAGCCATTCTAGACTCATACAAGGCCTTATCTAGACTCCCATTTGGCATTAAGTCATACACCAACAAAATCTCACCTTTCTCATGGCACCAACCTTGAAGGTGAACCAAATTCCTATGCCTAAGACTTCCAATTATAGACAACTCAGACAAAAACTCATTCTTCCCCTGACCACTATGGTTACACCTCTTCACCGCAACAATGTCGCCGCTCTCCGGCAACACGCCCTTGTAAACAGTCCCGAAAGCACCATGACCAATGACCCTATTAGCACTGAACCCCTTAGCGGCCAACTTCAGCTCCTTGTAGCTAAACTCCTTAGGCATTCTAATAATCTCCGACTCAATAGAATGATCAAGCTTCTTCACATAGTACTTAACCTTGTTAGAATACACCCAAATCAATGCACCAGCAAAGAGAGCAAGAACAAAAGCACCAGCAGTGACAACCCCAGCAACTGCCCCCACGGTACTCTTCTTAGAAGACTTACTCTCCTTTTGAGCTGACGTGGCGGACGCAGGAGCCGCCGCTGCCGCGGAATTGAAAGAAGAATTAAAACTCCACCACTCAACACTGTGAACCTCGGTGCTACCTTGTGTAGACCCAGAAAAACCCACATACATGAAATCGTCAACGTACATACCCACATCGAGATCCACCTTCAAAATCGGATCTTTGGGACGAAGGTTCGAGTACGAGACCCAAACTCGCAACCCTTTGGCGTTTCCGTCGTACTCGATCCACGCATTCACCGAGTCGCCGCTTTTGAGATCCACTCCGATGGCTCCCAAGTCCGAAACTTGCGTCGAAACGACGCTGTTTAGGTCCAACCCGACGTGGTTTCCGTTGACGTCGCTGAATTCTACGTCCATAAGGGTGTCGAATTCCACGGCGAGGAAGGTTCCGCCGGCGGCGGTCTGGAGGCCGAGGAAGCCGCCGGGGTCGCCGACGGTGGAGGAGTCCGGTGAGATGACGAAGGCGAGGCCGCCGCCGACGGAGGAGGGGTTGAGGTTGGTGACGGAGAAGGAGAAGAAGGTGGAGAAGCTCGCCGGAGAAGGGGTGCCCGGTTGCCGGAATCTGACGGGGGCGGAGTATAGGGCTCTGCCGGCGGCGGAGTTGGGGACGGCGGGGTCGCCGGTGAGGCTGACGGTGTTGTTGTTCAAATGGGCATCGCCGAGAAGCTTCAAAGTGCTCATAGTTAAAGTCGCAAAGTCAAATTGGGTGGTAGCGAAAATAGAAGAAGAAGCATTGAGACAACATAGGAAGAAAAAGAAGATGATGAAGAAGGGTGTTTGAAGTGGTGACATTGGGAAATGGGGATGGATGTTCATGTTCTGATTCGGTGATGCCGAGGAAACAGTGAAAATAATGTTGGAATGGTTAAGGTTGTTTTTGTTGTTGTTGGGTTTTACCTTGACGAGGTTGGGAGTAGTAGTACTATTAGTAGTGTTGTTGTTTGAGTGCGTTTTTAATGCAAGTTTTTGTTATGCTGTGTTTAATTTATTGGTTTTTATTTTTTCCGAATGCAGAAGAGAAGTATGGGGGAAAGTGTAAAAACGGAAGAACGAAACAAAGGAATAATAATGGCAGAAAATTCAAAGGAGGGAGTGGAGACACAGTGTGTTGGGGGGGGTTTCTGAACTTTTCACACTCTCGTAACGGTTATGTGTTTCACCGTCACAATTAAAAATGGAAACTGAAAAAATTGTATAGAATAGAAATACTACGAATAGTGGTTTACATTTCTTTAAAAAAATTCGAAGAAAGGACAAATGCACTGTGTATTGTCTTGGCTAGTTTACGTGTGGTTGTAAAAGACTTACTACATGGTTGGTTAAGACTGATATCATATACATATATATATATATATATATATATATGCAAATGATGACTGAGGAAATGGTAATGGCTCTACGCGATGTTGTGGTTGGATTCTGCATCAGTTACTAAAAAAGAGTTTTAATCACTGAAGATACACATGAATTGATGTAAAGTTGTATTAACTTAATTAATTAGTACTCTCTACTTGAGTATTGAGTATGTAATTATTAGTTGTATTAAATAGAGAGAGAAAAATTTTGACACTTTTAATAGTTTTATTTAGTTTCAACAAAATTATTTTTTGGTGAAAACAGTTATCATCCATTAAAAAAATAAAGTTTTTAAAATGTCAACCTAAAAGTAAAATTTATAAATTTAGTATAAATATTAGTGTAACAATGCAACCACATATACATATAAGTAATCCGGTTTTAATGTCTTGAGAGAGGAAAGTTTTTTTGACTTATAATTGTCTTATTTACTTTGAATAAAATTGTTGTTGGTGAAAAAAATTATGATCCATGAAAAAAAGTTTTTAAATGTCTTATTAAAAGCAAAATTTATAAATTTAGTATGAATATTATTGTAATAGTGGAACATTATTTGAGTTGCTCTTATTTGAATTCTGGTGGGTCATGTAAGTAATTGGGTTTGAATGTTTTGAAAAATAAAGTTTTGGTGCTCATAATAGTCCGGTCTAGTTTTAACAAAATTGTTGTCAATAGAAAATATTTATGATATGTAAAAAAATATTAAAATGTTCACTTAAAGTTAAAGGAAAAATTCATAAATTCAATATGAATGCTATTGTAACGGTGGAACGTTAATTGGGTTACTTATTTGAATTTTGGTGGGTCTTGTAAACCACATATACATCTAAGCAATTCAGTTTGAATGTTTTGAGAGAATAAAGTTTTGATGCTCATAATAGTCATATTTAATTTGAACAAAATTGTTGTCAATAGAGAACATTTATGATATGTGAAAAAAAAATGTTTTTAAAACGTCAACTTAAAAGTTAAAAGTAAAATTCATAAATTCAATATGAATGCTATTGTAACGGTGAAACGTTACTTGAGTTGCTTATTTGAATTTTGGTGAGTCTTATATACATTTAAGCAATTTGGTTTAAATGTTTTGAGAGAATAAAGTTTTCCTATCTAATTTCAATATTATGGTGGAAAACATTTATGATATGTGAAAAAAAAAATTAAAACGTCAACTTGATGTTGAAAACAAAATTCATAAACTCAATATGAATGTTATTGTAAAAACGGTAATTGCTTATTTAAATTCGGGTGGGTCTTGTTTTTGTAAATCACATATACATTAATACATATAACCAATTTAATTTGAATGTTTTGAGGAAAGAAAGTTTCGGTGCCCGTAATAAATTTATCTAGTATAAACAAAAATTGTTGGTTTTATTACCATTTAGGGGTGTTTTATTTGATTTATTACTATTTGAGGTCGATTTTAAATAACTTTTTAAAATGGAGTAAGTCGTAATGTGTTACAACTTTTGAGTTACTAGTCATAAAAAATATTACGACTTATAATTTTTTTAACTGAAATCGTAATATAGTTTATGACTTCAGTGTAAATTTTTTTTTTAAATATGACTTTAAAGTTGTAACACTTTTTTTTTTTTAAACTAAAGTCATAATATTTTTTATGATTTTTTTAATAGTTATGACTTTGAAGTTGTGTGGTTTTTTTTTATTTTACAACTTTAAAGTCATGAAACAAAAAAAAAATCATATGACTTCAAAGTCATAACTCTTAAAAAAACCTTAAAAGTCATAAAAAAATATTATGATTTCAATTTAAAAGTAAAATAAATTGTTACAACTTTAAAATCATAATTTAAAAAAAAAATTAAGCTAAAGCCGTAAACTCTTTAACAACTTCAATTTAAAAAAATTATAAGTCGTAACATTGGTTATGACTTCAAACTCAGAAGTCGTTACAGCTGTAACGACTTACCCCCTTTTGAGAAATTATTTGAAATTGACCCCTAAATAGTAATAAAGAAAATAAAACGCCCCCAAACAATAATAAAATCAAAATTGTTATCGATGGAGAAAGTTTATAATCTGTAAAAAAAAAAAAAAAAAGTTTTTAAAATGTCAACTTAAAAAGAAAATTCATAAATTTAGTATGATTATTATGTAACAATGTACCCTTACTTGAGTTGTTTATTTGAACTTCGATGGGTCCTATAAATCACGTATAAGCGATCTAATTTTCTCTCCTCCATCAGTATATTATTTAAATGGGTCCCACTTGTACAGAATGATCAACATTTTCAACGCTTATTCTTCTTGAGCCTTCCAACATTCATAATTCATTGTTCTCTACTCCTTCGAGAGTCCTATTACACACTTCCACTTTCGCTCCTAAGTCATTTTTTTCACTTAATTGTAATGTCCCTTTCTCTCAACATTTTTTTTCTCTCCACTTTGAAATGCCACTTTTTGCCTCACTCACACTGCACAATAATCTCTCAGGTTCTCACACTCACAATGTTTGTTCTCTTCGTCAACCAATTATTTTTGTTGCTACGGTCTTCGGTGCAAATTTAGTCCAAGCTTCCACATTTGAGTCTGATAGGAACGTTATCAAACAAGTGTATGCACATAGGAAGTTTTTAGCTAAGCAACATAATGTTGAGCTAGATCCTGAGCTGGAGGGTGGTTATTTTCAGTAGTTGTATTTCTGTTATTGCTTTATGCATGTCGTTCTGTTGCTATTATTTGAAGTTAGTTATATTTTGCAGAGTATAAATAGGAAGCTAGGGGTAATTGGTGGGGTATTCAAAAAAGTCAGCAGTTAGGAGGGAAAAGGGAAATTCCAAGGGGATTCGTTATTGACTTCTAGAATTGATTCCAAGGGGTATCAATTCTGTTTGCTTCTTTGTACACTCAGTTGCTATTATACTTTTAGTTGCATTAGTATAAGAGGAATTTCAATATTACTTGTGGAATTAGAATTTTGTTTTTTGTGTGGTTTTGTGGATTTTTTGCAGGATTGATTGGGTGATTCTCGTCAAGGAGGCCAGGTTCTACCAACCTGGTAACAGAGCACCAGATCCTATTGGGATTTCATGAGAACGAGAATGCAAGCAGTAAACACGCTTATTGACGAACTAGAACAGGGAGTGCGATTGATAGAGGATCGTATGGCACACATGGAAGAATCTATTGATGAAACCAAGCAATTCATGGTGGAAATTAGACGACATTTCCTAGCAGCAGGGAAGAACACAAGTGGAGAGACATCATAGGTTTCCAATGGACCGGACCATTCTCACACGGGAAATGGTCGAGGCGAAGGATGCAGAGGTAGTGCAATTAGACGAATTGAGGTACCGATTTGCAACAGTGAGGATCTTGAGGGATGGTTATCGAGATTGGATCGATACTTTGTGATCAACGACATTGAGGAAGAAGAGAAGTTGTACACAGTGTTGGTTTGTGTTGAATGAGTAGCTCTCAAATGGTTGCAATACAAAGAGCGAACGGGTCTGTTTGGTGATGGGCAGAATTTCAAAAAGAATTTCTGAGGCGATTTGGTCGTCGACAGAAAATACTACCGGAGGAAGAGATGAAGCTTTGACGACAGTCGTCGACAATGCTGGAATACCGAGAGAGATTTGAGTCTCTCGTGACTGAGGTAGAAGAAGCTTATCCAACATGGTTGATGGCCATGTTCCTGGCTGGGCTGAGTGACCCAATACGAGCAGAATTACAGATGCACAATCCATCCAATATGGAACAATTAATGGACCCGACCCAGAGTATTGAGGGCAGAAATTGGGCGTTAAATGAGTCTTCTGAGATGGGAAGCCAAACACGTGCAGCTCACGTGGGGCAATTAAATCCCAGAGTGCAGGCACATGTATATCACGTGGCACAGGATCTTCCACTTGGAGTTTGGCCAAGACAAATTCTTTCCTCTCCGTGACAGGTTCGAACGGGGTGGCTTTAGGGGGAACTGAGTCGTCCACGACAGTGTCAAGGGAAGCCACCAAGGGTTTTAAGCAAGTGACGCCGATCGAATTTCAGGCTAATTATGTGCTCACTATGGCAAGTTGGAGAAAAATCACCAATGCCTGAATAGATAGCTACGGGTTCTGGTAATGCATGAAATCGAGCAAGACCCAACCGAAGGATTGGAAGAGGAGGAGGTCGGAGTAATGGTGGAATTACTGTCTGAGAACCAGATTGAGCTGTCTAAGCACTCGGTGCTTGGTTTCGACTCCCCGCGAACCATGAAGCTACATGCCACGGTTCTCTCAAAACCAGTGGTGGCGGCGCAACTCACAACTTCATTATCGCAGCACTGGTGGAGGAACTGGCCTTATCGGTGAGTGTCAATTCATTTGTGGTAATGTTGGGGGATGGGTCAATGATGCAAGGGGCTGGGGTGTGCAAGGCAGTGAGGGTGGTGATGGAAGGGGTGAACTTTGTCCAAGACCTTCTATCTTTCAAACTCGGTAATGTGGACTTAATTCTCGGGGCAAATTGGTTGTCGTAGCTTGGGGAGGTCAGCTACAACTATAAATTACAAACTAAGAAGTTCATGCATGAGGGAGGTAAGGTGGAACTGAAGGGGGACCCTGCTCTGCTCCAGCTGAAAACCTCGTTTAAAGGTCTCTGTCACTCAATGGGGAAGGGTGGCGCTGGATTTTTGGTAGAGGTTAAGGTTTGGATGGGGAAATCAGTGCACCGGTGTGCATCATTCTAGCAAAAGTGCAGGAAATTCTAGAGGAATTTCCATCCTTGTTCATTGATAAACCACCACTACCTCCACCTAGAAGACACGATCATGCTATACGACTCAAACCAGGGGTTGAACCCCCAAACCTGTGTCTATACAGGTACCCACATGCACAGAAAAATGAAATTGAGAAGATGTTGCAAGAGATGTTCACTGCTAGCATCATTCGTCGGAGTATCAGTCCCTACAATAGCCCAGTGTTATTAGTCAAGGAAAAGGATGGAAGTTGGAGGTTTTGCATTGACTATCGGGAACTAAACAAAGTCACCATTGCGAACAGATTTCCAATGTCCACCATCGACAAGCTGTTGGATGAGTTGGGAGACTCTAAGTATTTTAGTAAGCTGGATCTCAGGTCCGGATATCATCAAATTCAGATGAGAGAAGAGGATGTTGAGAAGATAGTGTTTCGAACCCACAACGGGCATTACAAATTCTTAGTAATGTCTTTCGGTTTGACTAATGCCTCGACTACATTTCAGTCCCTTATGAAAGACATATTCAGGGAGCACTTGAGAAGATTCATCTTAGTGTTCTTCGATGACATTCTAGTTTATAGTACAATATGGGAGCTGCATTTGGACCACCTTCGAGTAACCTTGAGGCTGTTCGGAGAACATAGGATGATAATTAAAAAAAAAAAGTGTTTGTTTGCAGTTCAGAAATTGGAATATTTGGGACACATTATCTCGGATCAAGGCGTCTCGGTGGATCCAAGGAAAGTGAAGTCTATGCTTGCATGGCCAAGACCTCAGAATATGAGAGATCTACGTGGTTTTTTGGGCTTGACAGGGTACTACCGAAAGTTCATCAAGGGCTATGGCAGTATTGTTGCCCACTGACACAGTTGCTGAAAAAGAACTCATTTTAGTGGAGCCAAGAAGCTACGGAGGCTTTTGAGAATTTGAAGTTAGCCATGAGTTATGTTCCAGTTTTGGTTACTCCCCGGTTTGATGGAGGTCCATTGCAAGCTCGGGGTCAAGAAGGAGTTGAAGAACTTCCTTTGGTTAGCTTTAGAGGACCTATGACAAGAGCTAGAACTCAAGTCCTTCAAGACCACATCAAAACTAACTTGTATCTTTTGGATAGGCATGAAGATGCACACTAACTCAGTGCAAACACAAAAGAAGTCATGTTTGTTGTAATAGATTACCATCTGTCTGTAATAGATTACTTAGACATTTTGTAAAATAGTTTCTGGTTATCATAATCGATTACCAGATAGTTGTAATCGATTACTTAAGCATTTGTAAAATGTAAAAACTCTGTTCTAATTTATTACAAGGACGAATTAATCGATTACTTCAACATAAAATTGCACCTGCGCATGTTAGGTAAGCCAAAAGTCACTTTAGGAGAAGCTTGCACTTCAAGCTTCATTTGGGCTTCCTTAAGTTTGCATCACAAGCTTCATTTCATGTACATTTAGCTTGTAATTTCATGACCTATATAAGTTGTCCCAAAACTGAATGTAACTAACTTTGGTTCATTGAATACAATTCTGAAAATTATTATGAGAGTTTCTCTCGTTCTTGTGTAAGAACTTCTTGGGTCTTATCAATGGCTTCTCAATGCTATTGTGGCGATTCTTCCTAGGCTTATTGGAAAGCTTTTCCATGGTGCCATCCACCTTCATTACTTACCTTTATTCCACCTTCCATTGTTGAAAACAAAAACTTCTATACAGACCATATTTTGTGAAAGTGCTAAAAGCTTAGAGTTCTTGAAAGATTCTTGAAGATTGGGTTTCATTGCAAGGTAGATTTGGGAAATTAATGGTTGATGGGTTCAACCATACATCAAGGTTTGATTGTGAATTTTGCGTGGAAGCTGATGCGTCTTCCACTGGTCTTAGGGTTGTGCTGATGCATAATGGAAGGCCCATTGTCTTCCTTAGTCATACCTTGTCTCTTCGAGCTAGGACCAAATTTTTTTACGAACGAGAAAAATGGCTATTGTCATTGGCCTGCAGAAATGGCGACATTATTTAATTGGGAGAAAATTTAGAGTTCACACCGACCAGAGGAGCTTGTGGTTCCTAATGGAGCAGAAGGTTTTAAGTCCTGAGCAGCATAAGTGGTTGGTAAAGTTGATGGGATTTGACTTTGAGCTGGAATATAGACCGGGGCTAGAAAACCAGGTCACGGATGCTCTTTCTAGGATGCCCATTTTGCTGGTTGAGTTGGTTGTTTGTGTGACTGGAACTTGGCCAGAAAGAGATGCAGTAGCACAAGAAACTGCAGCTGATCTAAAGTATCAGCCCATTCTGCAAGCCTTGTTGAAGGATTCCAATAGCAACCCCCTTTATTCTGTGTTGCAGGGTGCGCTGTTATATAAGGGCATATTGGTTTTATCGAAGACTTATGTGTTTATTCCTCGATTTCTGCAGGAATTTCATGCTTCCCCATTCAGAGGGCATTCAGGGGTGTTACAGACTTATAAAAGCCTAGCCACGGTTGTGTTTTGGGTAGGGATGAAGCCAACTGTGTAGAAGTACGTGGCTACATGTGATGTGTGTCGACGAAGTAAATCTCGGTCCATGAGTCCAACCAGATTATTGCAGCCATTACCGGTGCCAGATAAGGTTTGGGAAGACATCTCAATGGATTTTATTACTGGTTTACCAAAGGTAAGAGTGGCTGATTGCATATAAGTTATGGTTGATTTGTTGTCTAAGTATTGCTATTTCATTCCTCTGTTACACCCTATCACGTCAAATTCAGTGGTAGAGATATTCTGTAGGAAGGTTGTGACTTTGCATGGATTCCCTAAATCTATCATCTCCAATCGCGATGTGTTGTTTTTGAGTACTTTTTGGTCTGAGTTATTCAGACTGGCAGAGACTACATTGAACTTTTCAAGCGCATACCATCCACAATCCGATGGCCTAACAAAGGTTGTAAATCGTTGCCTTGAAACATACCTTCGGTGTTTTTGCTCCCACCAGCCCCGGACATAGGTACAGTGGTTGTCCTGGGCAGAATATTGGTTTAATAACTCTTATCACAGCTCTGCATGCATGCTCTGTTTAAGGTGGTGTATGGTCGAGATCCTTCCATTTTATGGAGGTGGGTGACTGATGGCACAAAGAATGCTGCGGTGGATGAGTTGTTGCAGTCCCGTAATCATATTATAAAGAGCTTAAGCATAATTTATTGCTAGCAAACAAAGGGCTAATAAGAAGAGACGGGAGGTACAGTTTGAGGTAGGCGACATGGTTTTCTTATGACTAAGGCCTTATAGGTTGCACTCACTCGCTAGACGATCGAATGAGAAGCTTGCACCTAGGTTTTATGGCCCTTTTTGCATATTAAATGATAGGTGTTGTGGCATATAAACTGGACTTACCTGAAGGGGCACGCGTACACAATGTCTTTCATGTTTCTTTGCTAGAAAATGATAGGGGATCAGGTTGCACCATAGCCTTTACCGACCTGTTTAAGCGAAGATATGGAGTTTCAATTACTGTCGGAAGAGCTGTTACAGACCCAGTACAGTAAACATGGATCTTTGGAAGTGTTGATTCAGTGGCATAATCTTCCAGAATGTGAGAACTCTTGGGAAAGCTTCATAGAGGTTTAGGCGCAATTCCCGACCTTCCACCTTGAGGACAAGGTAAGAGTTTTAGATGAGCAACATAATGCTGAGCTGGAGGGTGGTTATTTTGAGTAGTTGTATTTCTGTTATTGCTTTATACATTTCTGTTATTGCTTCATGCATGTCGTTGTGTTGCTAATTAGTTATATTGTGCAGAGTATAAATAGGAAGCTAGGGGTAATTGGTGGGGTATTCAGAAAAGTCAACATAGGAGGGAAATGGGGAATTCCAAGGGGGATTCGTTGTTGACTGTCCAGAATTGATTCCAAGGGGTATCAATTCTGTTTGCTTCTCTGTACACTCAAACGCTAGCTATTATACTTTCAGTTGCATTAATATAAGAGGAATTTCAATATTACTTTGGAATTGGGATTCCATTTTTGGTGTGCTTTTGTGGATTTTCTGTAGGATTGATTGGGTGATTCTCGCCAAGAAGGCCAGGTTCTACCAAAGTCTCTATGTCTGCTCTTGCTTTGACGCGCTGCTTTCAAATGCAATGATTGGGCCCCCTAGACCTGAGGTGAGCTCTCCAAGACTCTGCCACTCTTACTCTTCCACTTGACAGGTACGGGCACTGTCCCGACAGGGGCAGGAGCGAAAGGCCACTCGACAAGAGGTCTCAGAGCGACCCCCCGCGTCCTTTCTTAATAGATGGAGCAATCGTCACTCGACAGCTCGAAAGTCTCCCCTTTTTTACTCTATCCTTTTTACCGGCCAATGAAAGAAATTTATAATAGAATGATAGGGCTCCGTTCAGCTTCCTGCTCTCATAAGCAAGCAACTGGATGGCCCTCAACAGCCACTAAATGGTCACACCAGTGTACTATGCCAAAAGGTAATTTTAAAGATCTCGTTAAACCACTCGACTTACAGGAGAGGGCAGGTACGTGTAGTCACTCATAGCTGCTGTGGCATTTAGGTTTCCTATCTACAATTCATTAAACACCAGAAAAGCATTGGAGTCTTAGTGGTACACAGAAGTCATGGGTGATCATTGGTCCGATGCTTCGGGCGGGGAGAGGGGGAAGGGAGAAGCAGGGCTCGAAGAACGAGCCGTGCAAGAACGCGGGGAACAACGAGTTACATTTACGTACTGTCAGTGCTAATATTGGCATGTTTGGGACGATGAAAGAAAAAATAACGCCCTCTTTGTTTTAGCATCGGTGATTGAAAGAGAGTAGGAGCGCATTCTCTCCGATTTGCGGACGATGTCGTTTAAAGAGTCGACACCGCTTTGCACAAGAATCGGTTCTTTGTATGGATGGACAGAAGGGCTCAGCCAGACCCGGTTCAATTCGTTTTTTGCGGGAATACCAGGTTCAAGTTCAAGGGCGGAATGGATGAGCGAAAGGTGCCATGCCATGGAGTGAGGAATATCTAAGCTTCACTGGCCACCTCCCTGGCTTGCTCACTGAGGTGGTCTACTAGCTGCCTGACTTCTGCAGAAGAACTTGTCGGTTCCCAGATTTGAGTTGCCTCCGCCAGCTGCTGTAACTCAGGGATGCTTGGGGGTGTCTGTGCTAGACAGTCCCACCATATCGCGCACCCAAGATATCGAATTCCAAAAACCAGCGAGAGGTTCCCCACTCTTCTTTGATCCGGGGGTTTACTGCACAAGGCCCCTGCAGAGGAAAAGCTTTATCCCAGCGAATAGAAGATGCTCAGTTCCGCACAACATAGGGATTAGCACGCTTTCGGTTCGATAGTAAATGGCTAAACCAAGATCTCCCCTTCCGCTTTGGAATTGGTGACTGTGAAAAAGAAACCTTCTTTCATGAAAGTCTGGAAACTACTCTAAAGAGAGAGTGACCCGACGCTAGCTTGACTTCACTCACTTCAGAGACAGAAAAAAAGAATAAGAAAGGAGCTGGGCTTTTTTCACTCCTCTCACATTCATTCGTTCGAGCTGTTTCGCTCCTCCGCATCCCAAAGCGCGCGACAGGTGCGTGGCCAGCCCTGAAGTCTTCTGTGAGCCCAATCTGTTTCACCCCCGTTCCCACCCGCGAATACTCTTATTCGAGAGATGGAATTGGGAATCTGTTTCGAGACTTGGTCATTGAGAGCTACTAACTGCCATAATCTCGCATCGCACTTGGTCTGATCCTCTTCTTTACCAATGGTTGTTGACTGGCGTTTTCATGATAGCAAGGTGCTCCCCTTTATTTGAATACCCACCTACGGCTTTGATTGTTATTACTTCTGCAGGAGCTACGACGTCATTCCTTGCTGTTTGATCATCCATTGGGATGCGGCGGAGGACCTCCGCAAACCAATGGTGGATGGGTTTCAGCAACCTCTCACTTTCCTATTGCGAATATACGACGCTTGCCAGCACCCTCACACGTGCAACCTAGTTTGCCTGTGATTGCGGGGATCTAAAAAGTGAAAAATCTGTTCGCATAACCAAGCATTTTGGCCATGTAACATGACATTATTTTTTCGCAAACAAAGGTTCAATGTACATAGACGACCAAGTTACCATAGACAACTCAAATGGGTTGGTTGAGTCCATTGACTTAAGTCTGTCTATTTCTTTGTTTTAGGAGCTCGTAGGTCTCAAGGGTTGTTTTACCAAAGTCACGATCAGTCTAAGGTTGAAATATGGATGGTCTTTTTGTGGAATTGTTATGTACACTGCTCCGTAAGTTTGTGTCCAGCTTCAGTCTATTGGATTCCCACCGGGTTATATCTCTTGATGGCGGTGTGATCGTATCTGCTCTTGAATAAGAATTGCTTTGCTGGGAGAGGGGCTAATGCCACTCGCCCTAATGAATAAAGAAACAGGAGAGCAAGTCAACTACCAAGACTCGGATTTTTTTTGTTAACCAATCAGGAAGAAACAGCTCCTACCCGCTCAAGTGAGGCGAGAATAGCCTCGTCCCCCTTCGTATGGTTTTATGAAATCATGTGCTATTGCTCGAATCCGTGGTCAATCCTATTTCCGATAGGAGCAGTTGACAATTGAATCCAATTTTTCCCATAATTTTCGTATCTGTAATAATGTGAAAAGATATCCAGTGTAGATTAATCCATGCATTTGTTTTTGTGTGATCTTTCTTTCTATTTGTTTTTTTTGTAAATTTGTTTTTAGGTATGAGTTGTATTGTGAACTTAAAAATGATTTGATTGTAAGCCCTAAATTTATTGTTAGCTTGATGCTTATGTACGTATATGCATGGTTGTTGCAATGAAAAAAATTTAATGAAAAATAAGAAAAAATATTAGATGAGTAACCTTTTGAAAACCAAGGTAATAATTACTGTGCAAAATTTTTGTTTTGTAAATTTATTTTATTATTTGCATCAATATAATTCAGTAAAGAAGTAAAAGCAAATTAAAAAAGAAGGAGTATATTGTATGGCATAAGGAGTATAATGACACAATATCATAGTAGAATTATTTATATTTAATAAAAGCTGAAGGCAACGTGTGCGCAAATGTAATCAAGTGGTTCAAGTGGTCTAGTGTTTGAAAATTCTTGCCAACATGCATTAGTTTTGAGTTTGGAAAGGTCTAAATTAATTAAGATTTAGATAAAAACTTTATTATTATTTTTTAAGTTGTTTCTAAGTTTGGATTCTAAATATATATTTATCACGAGATACAGATCACTAGAGCACTCACCAGTAAAATAAAGTATTAAAGGGAAAATTAAATAAAAAGATCAAAACACCAAATTTATATAATTTAAAAAATTTACATGACTTTTTAATAAATAACATATAGTAATTTGAGTTTTTTATTTAACTTATTTTTTTTAAATATTTCTATTGTAATAATGAACTATTAAATAATTAATAATGTGATCACAGTTAGGACAAATATTTAAAGTAACAATGGTATTCAAATTTCAAATTAATTAATTAAATAAAGTAGAACATTATGTATCAATTTTTTTACACAATGATCGCATATGAATAAACGACGGTGACAAGTGTATACATGCACTTTTATTGCTTTTTGTTATAATAGAAATTGAAAGTTGGAATAAAGGAGGAAGGAAAAGGTTTAAAAAACTCACATGTTTTATCGTTTGGAACTTAACATTGAAAGAGAGAAATGAAAAGTTAACGTGGATCTCATGTTAGAATTGGGTGGATGAAAAACGAAGGGAGAGAATCGTTCTCAATTAAAAGGTGAAACTGTCCTAATCTATTGTGATGTTACTCTCTTTTCTTTTTTTTTTTTGGTAAACTTGTGATGTTACTCTCTTCTTCGGAGCATTTGCTCATTTTCATTTTTCGAAAGTACCTTCATTTGCATTCCCTTCTTGAGTTTCTCAATTTACACCATATTTATATTTATAGAGTCTTTTAACATATTTTAATACATTAACTTGATAAAATATTGTAAGAATATAACAAAATTGCATATGCATGTTTTTACACACATACACACAAAGTCATTCTCAAATAAAAAAATGAGACATTAAAATTAATTTGTTAATAAAAATATGCATTTAAAACTAGTTATTATTATTATTATTATTGAAAAGTACTTATATGATAATAGTATATAATTGTACGTAGTTTTACTGTAAAAATGTACTTTGATATCTTTGCTCTTCCTTCCTTCTTCCTCCCCGCCTCTAATTTGTAAACATATATGAATTATTCAACAAACAATCCAACTATCTACATTAATTATACAGACTACAATCTCCAATTAAATTGTTGACATTAATAATTTTTAACTATTTTTAGAGGATATACCTTCAAACAAACAAAATAAGGAAGCGAAAAGAAAATAGTGAAACAAAGCATAGCAAAAAAAAACCAAATTTTAGATATTTTGGGATCGTCATCAAAAGTCAACATTAACGTGAGGTGAGGCACATCCCTTCACGTTGTGTTTTTTGTTTCAATTCAATGTAAGAAAGAAAGGAAATAGACAATTATAGTAGCTCCCTAAAAACATTAGTAGTCCTCTTCACGAGCACTATAATGAGGATCTTGACTTGAATCTCACCAAAGAAAAAAAAAATGGAGTATTGAAAGTTCAAGCAAATTTAGCTGACCATTTAATTATAGTTTTAAAAAGCAGAAAATTATGGTCATTATAGTTAGTAAATAGGCAATAGTTAATTTTCTTAACTATATTGTCTGATATTCGAGTCTTAATCATGTAAATGGTCCACTTTTGATTAGGAGTTATCTTTGGTGGAAAAAAAAATTACATATGTTCAAGTGGAGCTGAACTCAAATTTATTGAAGAAAAAAAGAAAAATATAATTAGAAAAAAGATATTATTAAAAATATTCAATCAGATTTCTCGATAAAAATTAATCATTTAGTTAATATATTACTCTCTTCCTAATGCTTAATTTTTTATCTCAAATATAAGCAAAGTTAATTAATTTTGTCTTACTAAATGAGATTATCTTCAAAATGTCTTTCATTTAATTATTTATTCAATTTTTTTATGTTTGATATATATTTCAAATTTCAATGAAAAATAGTTTAGAAAGAAGAAAAAGCTTGTTTTTGTTGAGACTAACACAATTTAATGAAAACTTTAATAAATATTAAATTAAATTATTTTCTTATAAAAGAGACGAGAGAAAATATATAATATTTAAAATATATTTATAGCATGTTTAATTTAACATCTATACACGAGATTTACTTAAAATATAACACAAATATTTATTATTTATTTTGAGTGATGTGCATCCAAGCTAATCACTTATCCAAAGACAGTTAATTATTAACGGTTAGATTTTAGTTTAAAATGGATGAACCATGAAGCATCAAGTCAATCCAAAGGTAAGTGAGACTTAAAGCAAACTTTGAGAGAAACTCTTGATTTAAATATATAAAAAATAGATATTAGGTCTTTTGTCAATATATGCAATTTTTTAATTTTATATAATTATATAAAAATAAATTATTGATGGATCTAAAGTTTAAATTTTAGTAACTTTACCTTTTAAGTTAATCCTGTTAAGTATATGTTTGGATAGCCATCAAATATGTAATTCAATATCTCAAATCTGAGTTAACTTACGAAAAAAACATAAAAATTAAGTATGTCTAACTTTAATTTTGACACACATATACTAATCGAGACGTGCATTCAAACATGCACTAAATCATAAATTAGGGTTTCATAATTTCACCAAGTGGATCAATCATCTATCCAATTTATAAAAGATTCCATCTATTAATATAAAAAAAAAAATGTATGGCTAGGATTTATAAGCAACAACCTATGGGTGGGAAAACAACTCCCATAAAAATGTTCATCTTAGCCATGGGCCATATACCGGAAACTATTAGATTCCAATATTGTGCCACCATGTGCTTCACCTTGTCCAAGTTGCTCCTTTTGAATAACTAAGTTGTTGTACCTCACCATCATTAGATACTTGAGTCCCGTTTCCTTAACTACAAATTAATATCATTTGGAACACTTCATCTAAAAAAAATCTTTGGAATAACATTAATATTTGTTTTCCAAGTTCCAGATCAATACCGTTTATAACCAGTATAAATTTGTGAGCATTTACACTCACATTAGTCACAAGCAGTTACACTCACATCTGTGGATTTTCTTATTATTTTTTAGTTGTTAGTCATCTTTGCAATAACATGACTATAGATTGAGTGAACCACAACAAAGATGATGGCATAACTTGGAATTAAATATATAATTTTTGTTATATGAGCAATTTTTTATGACATATTGACATTGTTGATTATCATTTTAGATTGATATATCTTTGCCCCCGCGTAATTTTCACTAAACTTTTGTCATATCTTGTGCTAAGTTTGATCTTTTATAATAAAAAAAATTATGATATTGATTATTATTATTATTATTATTGTTATTATTATTATTATTATTATTATTATTATTATTATGAAGATACATTTCTGAATGCATTTTTTCTTAAGAATACAATTTGCTAATTCTACTGTCGACTCTGAATATAATAATACATGCAGTTAAAGATAATAATATAAGTTTAAGTATTAATTGATATATTTTTGTGTTTAATCATTAACAAAAGTGATTTCCCGATACATTTATTTCCTTGATTAATTCATACAGGATGATAAATTTAATTATTTTACATGTAACAGATAGTTAATGGAAAAGCTAGAGGAAAGCTTCGACATTATATAAATTGATAATTGAAAGAGTTTGGAACCCAAAACAGAAGCAGTTGCTCAAAGAGACGTTGGTTTGAATGAGATGGTTTGAAAATGGAAAAAAGAATGAATACTGCGTTGAGAATTGATGTTCAAGAAACTTCTTTTTCAACCATTATAATACTAAAGATAAATAGTCATTTTTATCTATTTGACACATTCATTTTATTAGTATTTTATATATTCAAAGAGACAAAAATAATTATTTATCCAAAATATAATGTAATCTTCATTTTTCCTTTTTTTTAATAGTTACAAGTATAACATTACAATAAACACTTAAAAAAATAAGAAAAAACATAAGTTAGAAAAAATATAATAATAAGAATAATATTGATTAACAAACATAATTTGTCTGTTGCTCTGAAAATTTTATTGTAACAATATTAGGTAGTGACAAAATCAAGTTGGGTCTATTTTTTCAGAATATTATGTTTCTTATTGTGTTTTTTCTAATTTTTTTGTTTTCCTATTTTTTAAGTATTCATGTAAATTATATTTTGGGTAAATAACTATTTATGTTCATGTATGTGTAGAGCGCTTACGAAAGTTAACATATGAGTGAATTTATCGCATTTTTTCACTTTTAGAGACTAAAATTTAAATTTTCATATTTCAAAAATAATTTTATTATCGTTTTATATATTTAAAAATAAAAATGATTATTTAATTAATAATTAATAGTGAGACAAATAATCCGTTTGTTAATCTTATTAGAAAAAGTCAAAGACACCATTTTCTTTTCTCTCTTTTTTTCATGACACAAGACACTATTTTTCTATGTTTGACATTATTGTATTTCTCATGTATCTTCATTCCACCATAACTGCGTTTTGTACAGGTGGGGCTGAATTTTTGGAGTCTTGGCTTTAACTCGCATACTTTACCGTTCTTTTACTCAAAACAATCTTAAAATCTCACTCCATTTTCAATGCCAACTAGAAAGAAAACATAGAGGACTCTAATTCAGTCCTACATGGCGTCTTTAATTAATATTGGCTTCAATTCCTATGCCAACCAGAGAAAACATAAAGGACTCTATCACAGTCCTTTGGCTTCTTTATGAATTAATTTGCTTTATCCATATCATGAGATGCAATATTCTCTATTAGTAGCGTATCATAATTTTTCATTACAAATTTAATTTGTTTACATCTCATTAATTTTTTTTTCTATTTTATGATTTTATTTATCTCATTTTCTATCAACTCATTTATTATATTTATTATTTTATTTTATTTTCTCTCTCTCTCTCTCTCTCTCTCTCTCTCTCTCTCTCTCTCTCTCTCTCTCTCTCTCTCTATATATATATATATATATATATATATATATATATCTGAAAGCATAATTTTTCTTTTATATCAAATTTTTCTTCTTATATATATATATACATATATAATAATAATAATAATAATAATAATAATAAAGTTCTGTAAATTTATTTTTAATAGTCTATATATGAATATTTATATTATTATTAGCTATATAATGTCTTACAGATGATATTTTTTTATATTTTTTAATTATCTTTCACTATTCTATTGGATATCTTATTATTTATTTAATACCTTCACAAAAAGTAAAGGAAAAAATTAATTCAATCCAGACCACTTTAAATTGAATTAGATTATATTTAAGTTTATGAGACAAATCCAATGGACTCTTTGATTTAAATAGTTAGATGAAATGAAAAAGGTATGTGTAACAATTTAAGCTTAATTACGATCTGAATGAGCAGCAGTGTGTTGTAGACAGATAATCACCAAAAACTGCACTGCTGACTGTGATAACAAGAAGAATGTCTAGTTTGTTAAATACAATTAGACTAATACTTTGACTCTTTGAGTGCTTCAACATGAGGTGAAAAGATGCAAATATGAAAGTTGTATCAGCTGGTTCCTCTATCTATAGCATGAGGGATGAATCATAGTCACCAAGAAAGCTAACAAAAAAAAAAAACATGTCAATTGAAAACAATTGAACTCAATTACCATTTTTCCTGTCACTATCCACAAACCAACCCAGAGTGATAACAAAGAGGCCAGTTTTTGCTCCATGCATGCTTTAGAGCATGGTCAAACTTGCGTCCACTAAAACTCTGAACCACCAAATGGGATGAAAAAAAAGATTTAAATTTTATATCATACAGATTGGATGAATGACTAAGGAAATCAAAGTAATTAAATCAATTTTTTTTCAAAATCAATCTAATTTAATCTGTTAATATCCTATGACTCGTTGAAAAAACATGAGGAAAGTTATCATTATTTTGTATTTTATATTGTTTACAATTACAAGCAGCTTTAAAAGTGGGCTTGAAGAATGTGACTAGCTAGCCATAACTCATAAGAGTGAAACTTAATACACCAGCAAAAAGGCTAATACACCTAGACTTTTTTTAAAATGGCAATACTACCCTTCGTTGCTTATAACAAAAGCTGAGGACTTTTTGTTGCTGCCATTAACGAGTTCAAGTTCCGTTCAGTGCATTGTGAGTGGGAGGTGTTGGTTGTGGGCGTTTGAGCTGGTGGTGGTTGCGTTTGACGCTGTTGGGGTGGTCGGAGTGATACTCAGTGGCGGAGCAGCTGTCGGTGAAGGTAAGTTACGTTTATCTGAATTTACGGATCATTCAATCCGTATGATTGATACGGATTGTCTGATCCGTATGGTACATTCGGATTGTCTGATCCGTATGTACCATACGGATTATTCAATCCGTATGGTCCATACGGATTATTCAATCCGTATGGTCCATACGGATTATTCAATCCGTATGGTCCATACGGATCAGACAATCCGTATCAATCATACGGATTGCATGATCCGTATGGACCATACGGATTGAATAATCCGTATATACTAATAATGCAATTTAATTATTAAAATGTGATTTTAATTATTATAAATTGTGTCCTTAATAATTATTATCTGTTTGTGTTGTGATTTATGTAAGTTTGTTGTCATTTGTGAAGATGAACAGCGATGATTGGATGTATGATGCTATAATGTCTAAAGAAATAGACATGAATGAAGATATCGGAGATGAACCGAGTGGATTTGAAAAAGCTGATGGTTCAGTCGATTGTTCTGCAGCGTTCAATACTTGTGAGGTATGTATATTATTTATAAATTCGTTACCGTTTATTAATCAGTGATTTATGGAACTTAATCGCCATTATTATTGATTTGTGTAGGTGTTCGCTTCTCGCGATGAACTATTAAAATGGGCTAGAAGTGTTGCGTATGAGAATGGTTTTGTAGCCGTGATAATGAGGTCGGACATGCATACTGGAAAGAAGGGAAGAACTTCATTTGTTTTAATTGGTTGTGAGAGAAGTGGAAAGTATAGAGCGTTCAATAAAAACATGGTGCCCACAGTGACTAGCACGAGAAAATGCAATTGTCCGTTT
>PYAF01003302.1:2412816-2432899 GCA_007407185.1 Glycine tomentella
TCACAACCACAACCACTTCATTGATGCAATCATCAAGACAATTACCAAAGCCAACCATATAAGGCACAACTAATAACAAGACAATTACTACCATAACACCAAGGCACAACTAATAATCCATGCAAGCATGTTGACCACTACCAAAACATATTGCCTTTCTATATGCTACACTTGAAATGAGAATGTGCCTTTTGTGCAGTCCATGCTTTTATATTTAATATAATGAATGGGCCACAATTCAAATTTTCATCGATCCCACAATCACTATTAACATCAATACTACAACATGTAATCATGTAATCTGAGCTAAATAAGTTTGCTAGCAACTCATATATGTACAATAACCAATAAAAGGCACTTCAGTTAACAAAAAAATCCCAAATTATACAAATCTGATGTTGTACAGATTAGTTAATCCGTAGAAGACATACGGATTATCCAATCCGTGAACTTCTTACGGATTTGATAATCCGTATACTTTGTACGGATTAGTTAATCCGTAGAAGGCATACGGATTATCAAATCCGTACCATACCCAACACACCCCGATAACTGCAACGAACCTCACACGGCGGCCGGAACAGCTTACCACCTCCCTCAAGCGACGAACAAGCACCAATGTAGCCTTAGACTTTGTCGGAACTGACGAACACCGGAGCACAGCCAAGTTGAACAAAATCGCAGCAGAGCAAGGGGTGTATGCGGCGGAATCCGTAAAGCCTCAAATGAAAACGTTTAACACTAGGGCCATTTAAGGAAATTCACTGTGCATTTTAAAAAAAGTCTGGGTGTATTAGTCTTTTTGCTGGTGTATTAAGTTTCACTCAACTCATAATCATATGGAGCCCATGAAGCTGATGAACACGGACTAGTTTGGTTGGCTAGTCATTTGTGGACCTTTTTTTTTTGATCTTGGTGCCAACAAAAAGTTTGTTCATTCATTTTGTTCCATAAACTCCAGGATTCATTTTCATTATTCTATCAATTCAGAGATTCCAGTTTTACCAAAACAGGAACATATTCTTGGACTTTTATTTACCAAAAAGAAAAACTGAATTCTACCTTGTTTGGAAGAGGGATTAATGTCACTTTCGTTTGACTGCAACTTGCAAAAGTGTAATGAGATGGAAGAAATGTGATTCATTTTTATTTGTCCAACACAAAAATAAGATCATGGGTGCAATATTTGAAACGTTGAATAAAAAAAAAAAAAGAAGCTCACTTCTGGAAAATAGAAGGGCATTATGTTACTGTTTCACTGTTGAAACTTGAAATTGATGCCGCAATAGTCTTTTTTGCGTTAATGCGACACTGTAATATGTCATTTTTATGCAGATAAAATCAACAAAAAAGGTGCTGCATGATATATAATATTGCCACATAAATAAAGAAACGCTAAAATTAATTATTTTTTAAATACATTATGCTATAGTTTTTTTTATAAAAATAAGAAGAAGAAGATCTTAATTATCTAATTTTATGAAGATAATCTCCGTAAAAAAACAAAAAACTGAAAGAAAAGTCCCAAATTAATGTCAAATCAATATTATATGGGCTAAATCTCATGCAAGATAAAAATACACATCGATAATAAAAAAAATTAAAAATTAATCTACTAACGACTAATATTTATCGATTAAAAAAATCTCACTGATAACTTCGATCTTTTTCTTTCTGTAACTATTATATTTGTGTTCTTCGAGAGGATGATATTGATGAATAGGATCAACAAAAAGGATTCCAACATTGAAGTGGGAGGTTATTACTTGTTAGTTGTTACGATAGAAATTATGTAACCCTTGTTTCCTTTATATAGATAGGATTTCGTCTTTTTCCTTTTGACAAGGCAATGCTCATCATTAGACATGTGTAACTAGCTATTAAATACGAAATTTGTGTGTTCTTAGTAATATCAAAAGTTTCTAAACAGAAAAGAGTATTACAGAGTTATTACATCTGGAATGGCACTGGGTCATGACATTAGGTTTGGAGCAAATGTGAAAACTAAGTTACATTAGTTTATAAAATGAAGACAATTCATATTTTAGTAGTTGAAACAAAAGAAACTTTTATAAAACAAAAAGAAATAAATTATACTCAAATTTATTAAAACAAGTATAAAGTTAGAAAAAAAAATAATTAAGAAGTAGCAAAATAAAATAAAATAAAGGTTGAATTGTACTTTTTATCCCAAACTTTTCAATTTTTTATGAATTTTGCTCTCAATAAATTAATTTGGCACATTTACCTCAAACTTTTAAGAAATTTGCAAATTTTATCTCTGTCATTTATTTATTGATAAACACAAAAGTTGAAAGTAAAATTTGTCAAAAACATAAAAAATTAGAGATAAAATTTTCCAAAAAAGTAAAAAAATTGAGTGCAAAATTTTTCAAAAAAACAAATTGGGGGTAAAAAGTCCAATTATGTTAGGAGTAAATTGAAGGAAATTCGCAAGTTTCTTAAAATTTAGGGTAAAATGCATCAAATTAATATGTTAAAAAATTTAAAATAGGATAAAAAGTGTAATTATGTTAGGAGTAAATTGATGGAGGGTAAAATTTGTATTTTTTTAAAAAAGTTGACGTAAAATGCGTCAATTAATTTGTTAGAAGTAAAATTTGTCAAAAAAATTAAAAAATTAGGGATAAAAAGTGTAATTAAACTAAATAGAAAGTAAACAAAGTATGATAGAGAAAACCTTATATAGAGACTATCATGTTATCTCTTGAAGTATTCAAATTTTGACATGTGTATAAAGATAGGAACACTTTTATTATTTATTAATAAGCATAATAATTGAGGTAAAATTTGTCAAAATATAAAAAAGTTGGGGTAAACTTTGTTAAAAATAAAAAGTTGGGGATACAAAGTGCAATTATGTTAGGAGTAAATTAAAGGAGATTAGAATTCACAAATTTCTTAAAAGTTTGGATAAAATGTACCAAATTAATTTTTTGAAAGTAAAATTTACCAAAAAATTAAGAAGTTAGGGGTAAAAAAGTAATTAAACCTAAAATAAAAGACAAACAAAGTATGATTGAGAAAATAGAATCTATTGTGTTATTCCTTAAGTATTCAAAATTTGACATGTGTATAAACATAGGAACACTTTTATTATGGTTTATATAACTTTCGACATATTAAATAATAATTCAAATATCTTTGATATAGTGTTTAACAAAGAATTGACCCATTTTTTCTATTCCTTTCAAATAGAAGTTGAAAAGTTTATGAGTAGATTTTTTATACAGTTTTTTCACATAAAAATTATCCCAAATTTTTTCCTTCACTTTTAAAAATGGAAATTAATAAATAAAGTGTTGTATAGGAAATGTGTTTGACTTTTTACACTTTTTCACACAAATTGAGTATTAAGCATCTTCGTACTTAGGGATGAAAATGAGTCGGACCGTCTATCAGGAACCTTTAATGTTTGATTTGTTATTATAAAGGCTAGGCTAATGCTTTTTGAAGAACATGTTTAAATAAAAAGGTCAGACTCAAGCTTTAAAAAAGCATGTTAGGCCTATCAGACTGACCTATTTAATATATATATATATATATATATTAAAATTTAAAAATAATATATTTATTTTTCTAAAAATATTTTTTTATTATGAAGGTGGATGATAATCAGTTCAAAAATTCACCTTGAAAATCTCATAAAATGATTATTACTTATTTGGAAATATAAGTAAGATGTTGAGACATTTTCTGTTTTAAAATTGTTTCTTTAATTTTTCTAAATTAATTTAAAGTGTTCTATAAAATTAAATTTCTTATTAAAAATAGGTTTTTTTAATAGGCTCTTAGGCCAAATCAGACTTTTAAATAGACCACACCAAGTAAAAAAATTATTACTTATTTGGAAATATAAGTAAGATGTTGAAACATTTTCTGTTTTAAAATTGTTTCTTTAATTTTTCTAAATTAATTTAAAGTGTTCTGTAAAATTAAATTTCTTATTAAAAATAGGTTTTTTTAATAGGCTCTTAGGCCAAATCAGACTTTTAAATAGACCACACCAAGTAAAAAAAAAGTGTATATAAAATAAACAGACCAAGCCAAGTTTTATGTTTTAAATCAGGCTAAAGTCAGGCCTAACCAAGTCTAATCTGTCCTGACCTGTTTCCACCCTTATTTGCACATTGAAAAAGAATATAGACGAAACAGTTAAATAAATTGACTTGGTCATAATTCCCTATTATTTGAAATTTTAAATAAAAAATATATAGACGAAACACACACACACAAAATATCATTTTAGTATCCATACACGCCAATCATTGTATATTTGTTTGTATTGCACTTCTAACATTAGGTTACGCTATATGATTTCTAAGCTCATTTTCAAAGAATAATGTTATCCATCATTAGATGTATTATTACTCTCTCTCTTTTATCCGTCTCCAACTTATCACCTATTTTATCATATTTTTTTTTATATCTCCTTTGAGTATAATAACTTATTATATAAAAATGATCTATATAGATAACATTGTTCATTTCCATACGACATTTCAGGATAAGAAAATAATAAATGGAAGACTCATTGTTCCTTTATGCAATGTCTGCCAAGTCAAAGTTTCAAATTGATATTTATTTCCTTATCTACTTTTTCTTTCCTGTTCTTTTCTTCATTTCCTTCCTCACATTCACATGAAAATTACTGCAAATCAACCACTCTTTCTACTCTTGCAGTAGTGTTAGTAATCTAACCACCTACCTTACCAACTAAAATTATTTAAGAAAAACAAAGGGATGAATAAAAGTATTTAAGAAAAATAAAATAAAAAGTATTTAAGAAAAATAAATCCAATAAAAAAGTAAACGGATGAATAAAAATATTTAAGGAAAAAGAAAAAGAAAGTATTTAAGAAAAATAAAGCCAATAGAAAAAGGGATAAATAAAAGTAAAAGAAAAAAAAAATAAGGCTGAATTATGGGAAGCTTCAAAAGCCAAAGTATTCGGCGTGGCTTCAATTGTCCTCCTTGTCTTACAGAGAACAGGGATATAAAGAAAACTACACTAAAGAAAAACGAAGTAAACGAATAAGGAAAAAAGATTGTTATTCATGCTTTGAAAATCCATACCATAGAAAAAGATATATAGCGAATTGGAAAAGCAGATAGTGATGCTTTGAATGATCTCCATTAGGAATAGCCTACTATTGTTCACTTTGTTACATTTTCTAAGTTTAGTTCAACTATTTTTTTGGTACAATGGTTATTTCAACTTTGTACAACCATAGTATAGTCAAGTTTAAATTTGTGTGCCTTGCTTAACTTGTTTCCTATTGTAAAATAATATCTCCAATGCCTAAATATTAAAGAAGAAAAAACATTTTCAAAAAGTTAAAATAAAAAAAGAATCCACACATCTCATTATCTCTCTTTAGGCTTCTCCAACCTTTCTGTAGTCAACATTGGGATGTGGACAAAGAATTAAAGAAATATCATCTCAAAGAAACCTTGAGATCAAGTCACCTTTTTAATACTTATTCTAGATGCATTACCTTTTAATCTTATATGATGTCACATGGTTGCTCTTGCCCTAGCAACCACCATAGAAAAGGTGCATAATTTCATTAATTTGGAGGTGACCAAAAAGCTTGTTTTGATATTTTTTTGTTTAGTGATTAAAGACGTTCCTCAATATAATCAGACCAAAAAATTTCATCAACTTGAAGTCACATTGCATAATCAACACTCTAATTAATGTGGCCCATTTATTATTTTTCATTTGCATTGACTAATGCAAGGTTAGGTTGGTGGGTATTTTCAGAGTTTCCAAGGGCCCCATGACAATAATTTAAGTGAAACACAGTAGTCTTTTTGTTCAATTATATGAATGTTCTATTAACAAGAGCGCCTCAAAGCTTAGTACTACCACCCTCAATAGTTTGTGTTCTCATTCTCATTGCCTTTGCCTCCATGGAATTGGACATTGGAGTCACTCACTCAGATCTGACTCTTGGTATATATGCTATCCTTTTTCAGTTTCCTTTTAAGGGCTTCTTTTGTTTCCAAAGAACACTATTACTAGCTAGCTGACACTACTAGCTAGTTCTACTTGTTTGTGATCTTATTTTGCTTATTATGCCTCTATGTTGTTGTTGTTGCTGCTGCAGATTCTTGGTTTGCATCTGACACATCTACTGGGTACCTTGAAGATGCTATTGCAGGTTGGGGTATTTGGTGCAAGCAACACAACTTACCATCCTATTCTCAAGATCAAAAGGTTAACTATGTATGTATGGTTTCATCATGTTCTCTACTTTTGCTCAATATTGTTATTCCCCAAGTTTATATTGTCAAAATATTATGAAACCTGATAATTTATTTAATTAATTACAGAAAAGCCAATATTTGGTTGATCAGGAGGACTTAATTCCAACATTTTCTTCAACTTCCCAAATCCTTCATGGTATGCCCTGGTATCATTTTCAATCTTGCTTTATTTGGGAAATAACTTCATTGATAATAATAATGATTATGGACTTATGTTTATTATTCTAGTTCAGTTTATCTTTACCCATGTGGTTTATTCACAAAACTATTGTTAGGGTAGAGATTCTATGTATGTACATAAACGGAGTTTAGAATTTGCAATAAATGACCAGCCTAACATCAATTTTTTGGTAGCAGTGATAATAATCAAATCATACCCACCACTGAAACTGCAAATTATTTCTTTACAGACCATAAAAACTTCAGCACTGCCAATAGGGACCTATCATCATCACAAAATGATACACATGCCGCTGCAATCAAGCATGATTCTGCTCAGAGGAGCTATGCATCTAGAGAGTCCGATGAAAGTAATGCTTCAGTTTAAAGTACCATATTCTTTTATGAGTTTTAATTTCTATGTACTCAGTGTAAAAAAATTTACATTTGTCAACCAATCAAAAATCATAATAAATATAATTTTTAAGATAATTATTATAAAACCAAATAAATTTATTATAAAATTTATAATTAGATGAAAGTATGAAAATTCTTTACACGATTAATGCATAAACTATTTACTCTTCTTTTATTCTAACACAAAAAATGATTTACTTGATTTAGCACTCCATGCCTCTTATTATTCCACAACTTCTTTATCCTTCTTTCTTTCTTTTGTTTACAAATTAATGGCTCACTCAAGTGCCCTTTGTGCCCTTTTTTTTTTATTCAGGGGGTCATTGGAAGAGAATAGCTTATCCATTTGAGTTGGTGAAGCCTGGAGGAGTTGAAGGGGAAACAACCCTCAAAGATATAAATCACCAGATGCTGATGAGTCCATCAAAGCCAATTCCACACCCTGTGGGAGATTCTCTCACTCATTCATGCATTTCAAATCGTGCTTTTGGAATTTCAGGTAAAGCAGTGGCAGCTCTTACCAGGATTCACACTCAGGGTAGAGGCTCCATTACCATTATAAGGACCAAGGGTTGAAGTGAAGTGAAGTGAAAGCTCACTATTGTATAATAGTATCTCTCTTTGGATTTTGAATTATACTCCTCCTAGTGATGGCTTGATATAGTTTATACCATAGTATGCAAAAAAAATGTACTAAAAAACAAACAAAAAAAAGTAGGTGTTTACCGAGGCGTGATGCTAATTTGAAATTTTGAAGGGTGGTTTATGTAGGTGATAGAATGGTAGGGGATTATTAGGTTTTTGTAACAAAATAGAATAGGGCATTTTATATCATTGGCTATATATTTATTATATTTCTAAACTTAATTCAAGTATCAACAAGCCAAGGGATTAGGTGACGGATTAGTAGGTCATTAGTCCAATCGTGCATATGCAGTGACTAATAATCACACAAAATAATAAGCCAAATTTGAATTATCCATAAAATAATTGGCTAGCCAGTTGGACTGACCGGTTTGATATGGTTTCAAGAATTATGCTACGATTAACATAATTTAAATATGAAAAATTTAAAATATTCTTTTTAGAATGTTTTATATGGACCAATCAATATATATGTGTGGATTACGAATGATAATCATGCTAAAAATTGTTTATGTTTTTTTAAAGAAAAAATTGTTTATGTTAACCATCTCGTCTTGTGTAGACATGAATACCCACAATTAAAGATTTGCATTTATGTTCTTGTATTGTATCTATTCGAGAAAAAATAAAAAATAAAAAAAGCAAAGCACTAAAGGTGTTGTATTGCAGGAGTTGTTCAATAAATGTCGAGGACTATAGTCTATAGAAATCACCTAGATCTTTCTTTGTCTTTTGTTGTAATTTACCATCCCTATGTCAGAAACCTTCTAAATTTACAAATCAAATTGATAACAAATCATAATAACTCTTTCCTTTTAAAGCAGAAAACATCATCAAACAAAATATCAGTATGCGGAAAGCAAAAATTGGACAATCAAAACGATCAATATTTCATGAAGGCATACGCTGACAATGTTTTTCAGGTTAATATTTAATAAGCAAGGGTCCGCTTAGATAAGGAACATGTTATTTAATAAGTAAAAAAACGATGGGTTAATAGATGAACAACAAAAACAATTCAATGAAAACCCTGCCTACCTTTGACCAGAGCAAAACATCACCACCAAAAATAACGCTTCGCTAATGTTGCTACGTATAAGGTAGAAATGGATGTTCAAAGAAGGACATAACCAAGCAATGAAACAATTATCAGAAATTGTACTTTATATTATGTATTTATTTTTAGGATTGTATTTTTTTTTTTACTCCATTTTTAGGATTGTATTAAGTACTAGTATTTTAGGACTAAATGAAAGAAGACATTATTTTACTTCTGAAGCATTGAAAATGCCCTTTGATGTACATTCATTAATACAAAGCTGTATTTACAAATATGTAAGGGAAGTTAGTTTAAGTTGGGTAACTCTGTTGCCAAGGACTGACAAACTACCAGTAGTCCATACAAGAACATGAACCATGTTCAAAATGGTGAAAACGCTTCCTGTCTCTAATAACTATCTTACGGTCGTACATTTTTGAGATAAATTTCATTGAGGAATGGCAATCTTCACAAATTCGCAAATTCTTGACAATGCAAAGTGGTGTCTTTGGAGGTGTACTAATTAAGCCAAAAGCAATAGCAATCTTCTCACTGTGGTAGTGCAGCACACTTTCTTTATGTTTCTCATCCATCTTGAGCAACACTTGCGTGGTGTCTGGCATGTGACCTTCCAAGCTCAACTTGTTTGAAATTTCCTCCAACATTGAGTGTATGTCTTTGGCTCTAGGATGGGAATCATCTTCAACAAGGAACTCATGAATATTACCATCGATTTCAATCCAACTACATCCAGGGTCTTTCCTTATGTCCATGTCTTTCATCATTAACCTCACCTCTGCAACTCCATCCCAATTCCCTGATGAGGCATACATGTTGGAGAGAGCCACATATGCCCCACTATCATGAGGAGCCATTTGCATTAAAACATCTGCAGCACGCATACCAATTTCGATATTTTTATGCATCTTAGAAGCACCAAGCAAGGCCTTCCATATGACATCATCTGGTTTCATCGGCATGTTCAATATAAGCTCTTCTGCTTCTTCAAGATAACCAGCACGACCCAGGAGGTCAACCATGCATCCATAGTGTTCTATTTTAGGCTTTAATCCAACGCTATTAACCATGTCATTAAAAAATGATCTTCCCTTGTCCACTAAACCTGCATGGCTACAAGCACTCAAGATGGCTATGTATGTAACATCACTAGGGGATATTCCACATTTTTCCATCCTCGACAAATAATTAAACAAATCATTGGCTTTACCATGCATGGCAAGACCACCAATAACAGCATTCCATGTTTTAACATTATTTTGAGGCAGCCTCTCAAAGACCTGAATAGCCTTCTCAATGCTCCCACACTTGGCATACATATCAACCAGAGCCGAGCCAAGCACATCATCAATCCGAATCTTATTCTTCTCCGCGTACAAATGCACCCATTTCCCCAACTCAAGCACTCCAAGACGTGAAATCGCAGGCAGCACACTGACCAAAGTCACCCGGTTCGGCAACACGTCTCCAATCTGCATCATCCTATGAAAAATTTCAATGGCCTCCTTATAAAACCCATTTTGAGCATACCCAGAAATCATCACATTCCAAGAAACCACACTCCTTTGAGCCATCCTGTCAAACAACTCCCTAGCAGCCTTAAGGTTCCCAACTCTTGCATACCCATCAACCATCACATTGCATAAAACCACATTAAACTCTCTCCCCCTCTCATCTCTCACCAAGTTCCTCACATCATCAACACCCTCAACATTCCGATAAAACAAAACATGAGCATCCTCCATACTCCCACACATCACATACATTCTAAGCAAATTAGTGACAACAAACTCATCATCCACCAATCCAAACTTAAGAAGCAACCCATGAACCTGCTTTCCTTCTGCCAATCTGGCCATGACAGCACAGGCCTTCAACACTGATGGGAAAGTGAACTGGTTAGGCTCCACCGTTGCCTCAGACAGCATTTGACAGAAAACCAACAAGGCATCCAAGTGCCTATCTTGGGTTTCAGCAAGTGCCCTTATGACAGTGTTCCAAGCAAAGCAATTTCGTTCAGGCAATTGGTCGAACACCGAGAGGGCATACCCAATATCACGAAAATCAGAGGTCGCACTGAGCCTGAGAATCTCTGTTGCTATTGCATTGTCATGGGTTTGTCCTGTTTTGACCAAAAACGCATGCACTTGCTTCAATTCTCGCATGCTCTTGCATGCCTTGATTTGTGGGACATCGAAACGTGGATAATAAGATGCTGTATTGGGCTGAAACATCAAAGCATTCATCTTTTAAAACAAGAGAAATAAAAATGCTACTGTGAACCAAAAATTCACTTTTTTTCCAGGGCTTAAATTTTCAGCATGATCATGGTTTAACAGCAGAAAGCTCTTTTTTTTTTTTTGGTGAAGTGAAGAAAGATCTTTTTTTCTACAAGTAGTCAACCGAGATAGACAAGTGAAAGAGAAGAGAATGGAGATATATGAGAATGTTTGGTTGGGAGATATCATACGTATAGATAAGATGGTAGAAGGAAACAAACAAGTGCATGTTTGAGAGGCAAAAGTACTTTTTGCAAAAGGATCAATTTTTTTATTTTTATTTTGTTTTTATATAATGGATTACATTAGTAAGGAGGTCGAACTAAATTTACCTGGAAAAGTTAGTTAAATAAGATATAATAAAGTAGGATATAGATAGGAGAAAAACTACCATTAGTAGTTTTATGCTTTAGTCGTTCCCTTACTTTTATTCTTTTCCCTTTCATTTTTTTTCTCTTCCTTTCATGCCTCTTTTATTTTAGCATTTTTTCCTCTCTTTTGTTTTATTTCTACTTTTCTTTCTCTCTCACTTTCTCTTTCTTTGTCTTATTTTCGATCTATCATTCAATTCATCTATCACCGACTCCAATTAATTTGGGTTAAAGGTGCTGTTGATGTTGATGGTGGATTACATTGGAACAAGTATCCTAATAATTTCAACCATAAATCCTAATAATTTCAATTGTAATATGTACTAAGTAGGATGAAAGAAAAAGAAATAAAGGAAAGGGATAAATAGTCAAATTTATTCTTAAAGATGTGATATTGTGATAAATTAGTTCTCGGAAGTAGAAAGACAAAAATACAAATTTAACTATTAAATGTGAAAAAGAATTAGTTTTTTTGTTAAATTCGTGAGACTATTTTATCATTAAATTGTGATGCTCAAAGACTAATTTGTCAATAAGTTGAATTTTTTTTAGAATCAATTTGACATTAAGTTATAAAGTTTAGAAATTAATTTGTTGTTATAGTGTCTGCAAAACTAATTTATTATTCTTTTTGCACATTTAGGAATTAAATTAAATTTTTTTTTATTTTTCATGAAACAATTTCTAAACATCTCACACTTTCAAGGACGAATTTTGATTGTTTATCCAAAAGAAAAATTATATATATTATATATCATATATTTTTATACATACGAAAATTAAATACACCATTATAAATAAATTTATACTAAGAGAAAAATATAGTTAAGTGATACCATACCATACATAACTTTTAACTCAAGATAATAATTTTTTACTCAAATCTTTTAGTTCAAAAGTGGATTGAATAATCTATAATAAAAAAAATGCATTATAGATTGAACAATCATAACACAAATTTATTATGAATTGCTCAATTCATAACAGACTACTTTGTGCTTTAGCAAAACCACTATCCTCGATAAATCATCATCGTGACTTGATTAGAGCTGCTACCGTCCCAATCGAGAGGAGCCACACAAGTGCCATCCCCGTAGTGAAGAGGAAGATGGGGGAGAAGAAGAGAGTGAGTAAGATGAAAAGGGTAAAATGGAGACTTTTCAAATTTTGGAGTGCATTAAGTAATTGCCAGGTGGAGTTTATTAGAAGTCTCTAACTAGTAACCACCAATCCACCATCCCTTGAAGTTTGAAGTTGGAAAAATAGAAAGTGTAAATAGTAGTTACCGAACCGTACCATTCATATCAAAGGGCTGGGTTAACGATTCCCCGGCCCGGCCCGGACCAGCCCAAATCAGAGTTTATGATCTGCCCTAAGCATGGCTTCCCCTCCATTGTTCCGTTTTCGTACGAATTGAACTTGCGTTGCTGAAGAATAACACAGGGAGCTGTGCGCTGACTGCACTCTGCAGAAACTCCACGCACTTTCGCACGACCTTTTAATTAAGAATGAAGCTTGACGTAGATGTCTTGAGATATCTCTCCAAAGATGATTTTAGGGTTCTCACTGCTGTTGAATTGGGCATGCGGAATGTGCGTTTTTCTTTTCTCCTCCTTCTAAATTCCGGTTTAAATATTATTTTTTTGAGCTGAAATTATGAAATTCTTCCCTCTGTTGCAGCATGAAATCGTACCCACTGAACTCATAGACCGAATTGCGCGTCTCAAGTAACCTTCAATACACTTCCATAGTCACTTTTTTATTTATTATTTTATTATTAATTTTTATGTTTATGTTTGTAGGCATGGAGGCACATACAAGGTTTTGAAAAACTTGCTCAAGCACAAGTTGTTGCACCACGACTCCTCTAAATGTTAGTACCTTCTAATCTATTTATATTATTCATAGGCTACGTTTGGCAAAAATAGCCGAAAAACTAGCTGGAGGTTGGAAAGTTATCTGGAAGCTGAAAAATTAAGTTATTAAAACATGAATGTTCGGTAAAACTAGTTGTTGAATTAGCTTAAAGGTATAAAATGACATAAAGACAATGAAATCATGATTTATTTAAAAAGGGTAAGCAAGAAATTTGATAAATATATTAATGATAAAAATGGAAGAAAATATAAGAAGTTAGAAGCTAGGATTTTTTAAAACGCTACTTCTAAACAAAGTTTGTTTACCGAATAGTCAGACAAGTTTGTTGCCAGTATAAAAAGCTAGAAACTAGCTGAAATGCCTTGCCGAACATTGCCATAGTAAAAAAAAAAAATTGTGATCATAATCATAATGATATTAATATATTGAAGTTCATCTGAATGACTCTCTAATATGTGAGACATTTATTTAATTTTAGATGATGGATTCCGCCTTACCTACCTTGGTTATGATTTTCTTGCCATTAAGACTATGGTGAACAAAGGAGTGTTTGTGGCTGTTGGACGTCAGATTGGCGTTGGAAAGGAATCTGGTATTTTAGTTAATGTTCTTCTGATGTGGTGCCAAGTTCAATCACATTTCAAACATTTTCTGCTAATTGTGCTGCTATTTGTGCTCTGCTAGATATATTTGAGGTTGCCCGTGAAGACGGAACAGTTCTAGCTATGAAGTTGCATAGGCTTGGTAGAGTCTCTTTTAGAGCTGTCAAATCTAAGCGTGACTACTTGAGACATCGCAGTAGTTATAATTGGCTCTATTTGTCTCGCCTTGCTGCGCTTAAAGAATTTGCTTTCATGAAGGTTTTGTTTGACCTTCCTCTCATTTTTAGTCTATTTAGCCGTATACTTGAATTATTATATTTTTTGTTTGATTTGCTAGTGACTTATGCTTTGCTTGAGCAGGCTTTGGAAACACATGGCTTCCCTGTTCCAAATGCAATAGAAAACAACAGACATTGTGTAGTCATGTCACTTGTCCAGGGTTATCCTCTGTAAGTTTCCTTCTTTAAGTTTGCTAACTTTTAAAGTTTTCTCCTTTTATCCGTTATTCTCAAACTGGCTTTCTTGTTTGTAGTATTTCTTTCACCTTTTTTTACTGGTTTTGGTAACAATTGCCTGATTTATCCATTTGGTTTTTCAAATGCAGTGTTCAGGTTAAGCAGTTGCAGAATCCAGAGACAGTTTTTGAGGCAATTCTTGGTCAGGTTGTTCGGTTGGCTGAGCATGGTCTCATTCATTGTGATTTCAATGAATTTAACATCATGGTATGCTTTAACATGCCAGCATAATGCTTAAAGGAATTCTAAAGTTTATTTCATGAAATCAGATTGTGTTGGCTTTTGCTTCTAGTTTACACACTGAATTCCATTCATTGTAGATTGATGATGATGAAAAAATTACAATGATTGATTTTCCACAAATGGTATCTGTGTCACACCGTAATGCGCAGATGTAAGAGTCTCCTCCTTGTATGATAGTCTTTCTCATAATTTTCTTTTGACTTGTTATCACAATTCCTAGCCAAGCTTGTCACTTCGCTATGTTTTGTTTTGTTTTTTTGCTAATGAAGTTTACAAAAGTTGCATGACATTTGCATTCTAATCACACTTCATTGAGAATTTAATAGGCTAACATATAGCGTACAAGTGATGAATCTTTCTCCCGTAGTTTACTCCCCCTTCCCCAAAAAATAATTATTCTGTAATTCATATATTAAGTTGTTTATGCAGATACATCATACATATATCTTTAAATTTGTGAGATATAAAATCAACATGATATACTTTAGTAATTCGACTTTTAGATTTCTTTCTAAGTCTCATTTCAAATCTTTTAAGGTAATGATTTAAGTTTGGCACAACAATTTATGAGTTAGAATATGCTTATAGAACTTTTTTATTTTTAAAATATATTTTTTGGGGTTAATACCTTAAATTTACATGTACAAGTTTTTTTATTATAAATTGAAATTAGTATGTGGGCATATACATTTCCTATTTTTTATGTTTAAAGTCAATATTCATAGTAAAAATATAATGATGAAAATTTGCAAATAGTAACAGAACTGTGCAAGTTGTATATCTTAAATGTAAGGTATTAAAGGAAAAGACACATGTTTTATTCCTGGCTTAACAGCATATTATTTATCCTTGTTTCAGGTACTTTGACCGTGATGTTGAATGCATCTTTAAGTTTTTCAGGAAAAGGTACGTTGTTATTTTTGCATCATGTATTTGTCAACTCTAGAGTTGCTTTTGCATATTATTTTTAATATATTGTTATCTTGTTAATTCAAAATGATGTTAGGGAAAAATAGAAATGATATTCTCACATCACTTGCCGAAACTGTGGGCTTAAATTCTATATATTACTAAGTAACTAGGTGTGTCTGTTATCACTAGTTGGCATAGCTTGTTAAAAAGTGCATTTAGTAAAAGATATCAAAGACATGTTCAGAGGACTTGGACTCATGATTCTCAGTGTTATTTCCTTTAAATTATCTCTGCAATTATCTCATTCTTTCACCAGACAAAGAGCTTCCTCAAAGGTCATGTCCTTCATTTTGGGAAAAATTCTGTAGTTTTGCTCTTGAATATGTTCAGTCTAACTTGCATCCTATATATAATTAATATGCAGTTTTTAGTTGTTAATATGAACTATCCTGTTGTGACTTGTGAGATGCATTTATCTGATTCATTTTTCCTCTTTTTGAGTACAGCTTTAATATTACATTGAATGTAGCTAGCATTAAAGTCATCTGAAAAACTTGAAATTTTGAAATATTGTGCAATGATATATGGGTAGTGATTTCAGATTTGTTTATCTGATTAATCAATTTTGATTAAAAGTTGTCAATCAGCCAGACTAAGTCCGTCATAAGAGTCACCCTGGAAATAGAAAAGGAGATAGAAGGCCTGTTGTTGGGTTGGGGACTCTATCCCCCCTGCCATGCTAATGCTATTTTCTCGTTCTCCCAAGTTAGCAAAGAAAGAAAAGGAAGCACATTTTAAGTCACATACCTTGGTGAAGAAATATTTGTAACACTCGTTTTTCAAACAAAGTGAAGTTTATTCATTATAACATAGACTTTCCTTGCCTTTTTCATGCTACTTAATCAAATAATAAATTCTTGTCTTGGTAATACTCATAAGTTTGAATTTTTTTTAATGAGAATTTACTTTATCTATGCCTTATATTTCTCTTATATATTTTTTACCTTTAGTTTACCTGAAGAGTTTAGTAAAAAAAAAAAACAATTCATTTGTTTTTGGTACATAGATAGTACTCTTATGCATGTTTCATCTCCTGTCCTGTTTTTGATTGAATCATTGATGGATGATATATCTTTGATTGCTGAACTTGTTGAACGATTTTAGATATAGTATGTGGCTGCTAAATCAGTTATATTCATATGTAGTCTCTATTCTCTGTCTCAGGTTCAATCTTTCTTTTCAAGAAAGCATAGATGATATTGATGATTCTGATGAAGGGAGAGATGAAGCTGGAAAGCCCTGTTTTTCTTCAATAGAAAGAAGTGCTGGTTTTCTAGATAGGGAACTTGCTGCCAGTGGCTTTACTAGAAAGAATGAAGAAGATATTCAGAGGGTATTGTGTTTTTCTTGTTCTATGTGGGATGAGGAAGAAAAAACGGAGATCATGTTGTTTCAAAAGGCAACACAGCTTTGCTTTTTATATTTTCCCCTCTTTTGGCTTAGCTGCCAACACCAACCATGGAATCTCCATTTGGCAAAGCATAATATCATTATCACACATGGGGATTAGAATTGTCTGTTTTTATTTATAATTTATAGATTGTCAGCCTTAAGGGTCTTCAAATCTATGTGCAGTTCATTGAAGGCGGGGCAGAAAGTGATACAAATTCAGATAGTGAAGGGGTTGACTTAGTGGAAGACCTGAATGAAGCAGACACTGTAGATGGTGATTCTTCACATTTGTCAGTGGAAGACCTGAATGAAGCAGACACTGTAGATGGTGATTCTTCACATTTGTTAGAACAGGTAATGTCTTTAGTTTTGGTGTACTGCAGTACTGAGGATCGAACCTAAGATTGAATGATTGAATTCGCTTGAGCTCAATGGTAATAGGAACAGAAAGGAAGGTTTTAGTATTACGTTGTTGATGCTTAGGTATATATCCATGAAATCCTGGTGGAAATATGGAAGCTGGTTTCAGCATTGGTTAAAGTGGATGATGCCAACATCTTTAATATAATACTTTTATCTGAGAATCAGATAAATAAAATACATGTGTTACACGTCTGTCCAACGTGTTGTGATGAAAATAAACTGAAAGCCATACTTATTAATAGCGGCGCAATAGCGCGCTATTGCGGATTAGCGTAGCGGTGCGGCGGCCGACCGCCACAGACCGCACCGCAACTGTTCACATGAAAAAGCGGCTATAGCGGCCGCGATAGCGGGTTTGGGTGCGGCTAAAAAGCGGGCGGTGCGGCGCGGCTGAGAAAAATGAAGAGGAAGACGAAAAGGTTGGTGAAGCCGAAACGGAAGTGAACTGCGCGAGAGCTGAAGAAGAAACTGAAGCACCGCTACGTATTAATTATGCCTCGTAAAAGTGTAAAACAGAGAAGCTTGACGGTGCCGCAGTGCTTGCCACTAATATTAAAAAATAAAACTGCATATGTAATTATTAGTGCCTGCCGCTAATATTAAAAAATAAAAATAGTAAAATACATATGTAATTACTAGTAAATAGTAATTACAGAAACTCTCCTCTCGTGTAATTACTAGGACAGTGACTAGTAAATAATATTACTAGTAATTGCAGAAACAAATAATATTACTAGTAAAGGCAGAAACTCTCCCCCCCCCTAAACCGTAATTACTAAGACTAGTAAATAATACTTGATATGATAAAAACTCTCCTTTATAACACACAGGCTAGCTGAAGTAAGAACAGGCCATACTTTTAGAAACACATAAACTCTTAAGAAACTCTCCTCTCCTCTTCCAAAGCATTAGAAACACATAAGCTCTAAGAAACTCTCCTCCCCTCTTCCAAAGCATTCAACTCTACTGAGCTGGTTAGTTTTTTCTATTTTTGTTTTATAAGCAAATTTTTTTCTATTTTTTTTTTTGTATTAACAATGTTCTGGTTTATAATAAATTTGCTAAGCATTCAAGTAGTTTATTTTCTCAACGTAATTTTTTTCCTATTATATAAATTATGTGTTTATTTTTTGTTAAACTAATTGTTTTCTGTTTTTTTAATTCTTATTTTATAATTCTTATATAAACTAATTTTTTTCCTATTTTATAATTCTTTTTTGTTTTATTATCTTCATCTGTTTAATTTTCAAATTCCTTTTTTAGTCATGACAACACCTTCAAATACGCAAACAACTACACCATGTGGTTTGGTGAAACCCGTTGGAGATAATCTTGACATAGCATGGCAACATAATAGCTTAAAAGACATTAATAATAAGAGGATTGTGACGTGCGATTATTGTTTGAAGACTACTACTGGTGGCATTACAAGAGCTAAAAGACACCAAATTGGATTGAAGGGAGATGTAGGTCCTTGTAAAAAGATTCCACCAGAAATTAAGAAGATATTAAAAGATGCTTATGAGAAGAAAATGGCTGAAAAGGAGAGTTCAATGGCTGAGATAGATGAAGATGATGATGTTCAAGAAGAGATGCAAAGCATTCATAGACTTAAAGCTGGAAAAAGACCTGCAAGTGATGGCGATTTATCTACTAACAGGAAAGGAAAGAATGTCAAAGGCCCAATGGATTTACTTCTATTTAGAAAACCAGAATCAACTCAATCAAGCATCAACTTTGGGAAGAAGAACAAAAAGCAATCTAGTATAAATGATGCTTGCGATAAAGAAGCAAGGGCTAGAACAATTCAATACATTGAGAGGTTCTTATGTACAAATGGAATACCTTTCAATGTTGTTCGATCAAGAAGCTTCAAGTTAATGGTTGAAGCAATTGGAAACTATGGCCCACACTTAAAGGCTCCAAGTTTTTATGAGTGTAGAGTTCCCCTCCTTCAAAAAGAATTGGAGTATACAAAGGAGTTGTTAAAGGATCACAAAGTTGAACGCACCAACTTTGGATGTTCAATAATGTCGGATGGTTGGACGGATAGGAAGAATAGGACCATCATCAACTTTTTGGTTAATTGTCCATCGGGAAGTATGTTTGTGAAGAGTGTGGATGCTTCTGAATATGTTAAGACCGGCAACAAGTTATTTGAGCTCTTGGATAATTTTATTCAAGAGATCGGAGAAAGAAATATTGTTCAAGTAGTGACAGACAATGGAAGCAACTATGTATTGGCTGGTAAGAGTTTAAGAGTTAAGACTTGAGACAAATCTAATTTAAATTTTAATTTCCAACACTCTAATTTCTAATTTTATTTTGTGTTAGGAAAAATTTTGGAAACCACAAGGCCGCATATATTTTGGACTCCTTGTGCTGCCCATTGTTTGGACTTGATTTTGGAAGATATTGGGAAGCTTGCAAAAGTTAAAAGGACAATACAAAGAGGAATCAGTCTTGTTGGTTTTATTTATAACCACTCATTGGCGTTAAACACAATGCGAAAGTTCACAAGCAAAACAGAATTGGTTAGACATGGAGTTACAAGATTTGCAACCACATTCCTCACACTACAAAGGTTGCATAAACAGAAGAACAACCTAAGAATGATGTTTACTTCTGATGATTGGATGAAGTCTAAGACTGCAAAGGACCCTAAGGGTAAAAGGGCAGCTGGGATTGTTCTTATGCCGACATTTTGGAATGATGTGGTGTATTGTCTCAAGGCAATGGGGCCTCTTGTACGAGTTCTTAGACTTGTTGATAATGAAAAAAGGCCAGCAATGGGATACATATATGAAGCAATGGATAGGGCCAAGGAAGCTATTCA
>PYAF01003302.1:2432999-2446386 GCA_007407185.1 Glycine tomentella
TTAGATCCAGAAGTGATGGATGGACTTGTTAAGGTAATTGAGAGGCTTAGTGAAAATAGTCAAGAGGCGGATATGGCTATGAATGAAGTGTATAAATACAAGAGAGCTGAAGGTTCTTTTGGTGTTCAAGCTGCAATTAGACAAAGGAATACAGTAGCTCCAAGTAAGCATAAATGCATTTGAGTTTTTTATTAGGTTAAAATTATTTTTTTTATTTTAAAAAAAAATGCTAATAAGTTAACAGCTCAATGGTGGAGTACATATGGTGCACGCACTCCACATTTGCAGAAAATCGCAATTAAAGTGTTGAGCTTGACGTGTAGTTCATCTGGATGTGAGCGCAATTGGAGTACATTTGAGCTAGTAAGTTAATTATAATTTATGAATGGTATAATTTTTTTAATTGATTCCTATAATGATTAATGAATAAAAATAATTTTTATTTTATTTTTTGAATTATAAAATAGATTCATTCGAAGAGGAGAAGTAGACTTGAGCATCAAAAGTTACAAGATTTGGTTTTTATCAAGTATAATCAAGCACTTAAAGAGCGCTTTGACAACCGTGATTTGATTGATCCCATTATCCTAAATAACATTGATGATAGTAATGAGTGGTTGTTGGGAGATATTGGTGGAGATGAAGAAGAACATGCTGGAAATGAGTTAGTTTTTGAAAATGATACATTGACTTAGGGAGAAGTTGGAGCTGCAAGTGGGGCTGACCAACCTTTAACGTATACCAGGCGACAATCAAGATTACATAATCAGCCTATACAAGTGCCTTCAAACTCAAGGGGACAAGGAAAGAGAAGGGCAATCATTGAAGAAGAAGACGATGAAGAAAGTGGCAATGAAGAAAATGAAGTGGAAAAAGAAGAGATTTATAACTTAGAAACAAGTGAAAGTGAAGATGAAGACTTAGAGATTAATGATTGCAATTCTGATTAGTTCCTTCTTATTTCCTAAGTTGTTTAAATTTAGATTTGACATTTTGTGGTAGTTTTTGAGACTTGAATCCTTCATTTTGCTATTTTTGAATTCTGATTTTTAATTTTTCATGTTTGACATTATTCATGTGAGTTACTGAGTTTGTTTTAGTCCTTTATGTTTGACATTTATGTCATTTTTTTTTTTTGAGAGGGATTATGTTTGAGAAGTTTATATATTATATATATTTCACTATTTCACTTATATACTTCGCTGTAGCGGTGTAGCGCTACCCGCTATAGCGCTATAGCATTTTTTAGGGGTGGCCGCTACGCGCCGCTATCCGAGATTAATAAGTATGCTGAAAGCATAACATAAATATTTAACATCATTCTTTGTGGCAGTGAAGAAGATAAATACAGATAGATTGATAAAGAAATTAGTTCCATTTTTTCTGCAAATGAAAGAAAAAGGTTCAAATTATCTATTAATTGAATCAGGATTTGAAAACATTACACATCAACATATTCTTCACTTAGGTGATGGGACAACTTGAGAAAAACCATGACTGCCAGGTTCTTTACTCTGCATCCCATCTATGGAGGACTGCCAGAATAGGTTATGTAATTATGAAGTAAAGGATAATGACCATCTGAAATCAAACTGTTGTTACCCTTGAGTCTAATATACAGATGCACAACAAATAATTTGTTATCCAAAAAAAACATATAATTTATGCTAATGGAAGGTTATGGGTATTTGTTTGGCAAACCCGTGTTGAACATAAGAAGAATATCAAACTTACTTTCTGGGCTTGAGATGGCCGAGCTTGATATTTTCATTGTTTTGATTGTAAGATTAAATATGGTATCTTGTGTAATATGATAAGGGCCTGGTTGGATGTAAGTTTCTCTAGAAGCACTTCTAGAAGAAGAAAGTAAGAAGAAAAAAATGAAACGAGCTTCTTCATAAGCTAAAATGAGTTTTCCATTAGCTCATTTGTAGATGTTTTCGCATCTTTTACATAAGCTATATTGGTGAGCTTCTAAAAATTAGCTAATTGAGAACTTATTTTTGCTTATGGAAAAGCTCATCTCATCTTTTTCTTCTTATTTTGTTCTTTTAGAAGTACTTCTAAAGAAGTATACCCAAACAGACCCTAAGTAAGCTATGATATGAAAATTTTAATATCCAACAGTTCATCTGAAGTTTGTTTTTTATTTCGTCCATTGACTGGTGGGCATATATATTCTGCCATATTTTTTTCAGCTTATGTCATTAGTTGTGCAATTCTGTTTTCTGCAATCTTGATTGAAGGATTGTTATTATGTTTTAAACAGAATGAGGGATACAAAAGTCAAGGGAAAGAGGAGAGTTGTGAAGCACGTGAAAGCAGTGGATCTGAAAAGGAAGATGCAAGAGACAATGTAAGCAATGTTTTATTCTTTTTATTGTGGGTGGTTATCTCAATGCTATGTTTGTGCAGCTTCCTTTTCCCTCTGCATAATATTCAATTCAAATAATTTCTTGTCGTAAAGGCTGAGCCATGATGATTTTTTGGGGAAACAGCATGTATGTATGTTATGCCTATGTTCTTCTAGAGTTCTGGTGCATTTCTTCTCTAATCTTGATGTGACTTGTATGGTAATCCGAATCTAGATTTTCCAGTCATATGCTCATTTTATTATTGTAACTTTGTTTAGTGTAGACCGACCCCAATTAACTTGGGTTAAAGGTACTGTTGATGTTGATGTATGGTAATCTGAATCTGGATTTTTCAGTCATGCTCATTTTATTATTGTAACTTTGTTTAGTGCAGAACATTATTTCCTTGTATTGCCTCTTTAAAAAGTTAGACATATTTATAAGAAATTGGTAAACTGTGATGTGGTAGATCATTATCCATTTGATTTAGTTCAGAACCTTATTTCCTTGTATTGCCTCTTTGTAGAACATTATTTCCTTGCAATCTTGCATGGTTCCTTGGTTTAGTTCAGAACGGTAGTGGTAGACATTTAGTTTTTCGTTAAGATCTATTTTCTGTCAAAATCTAAAGGGCACAACGGAGCTTTATATTTTTCTATATAGAAACCTTGTTATTTGGCTTTTGCATGAGCCTCAATAGTGTTAATTTTGATTCACAGGAGGAAAACAATGAAGAAGCATTGCAAAATGAAGCTGAACTCGTTAAGAACTTGAGTAAGCAAAGACGACGCGCCATAGCGAAAGCTCATAAGGGACGAAAGACTGTTGCAGCCAGAAATTCCTATAAAGACAAAGGTGGTAGGTCATCTCACAATTCTAAAATCCAGAAACAGTTGAGCAGCTGGTGAAAATATAGGAGACAAAACCCATATGATTGACCTTGTGGTGGAGTGAACGGAAAAGGACTTTATAAATAGTTTCAACGGTGCCATCTATCAGAGAGAGCTTTAAAGTTTGGTAGGCTATTATAGGTGGCGTTTATCCGTTTAAAAGTTCAAACATGTGTAAAGTTGAGAAATAGGAAAGCAAATAGGTTATTGTCTCGACCCCCCCTTCTCCTGTGGAGGATAATCATATTATTTCCGGGGCGTGTTTTATTCATATCGAATGATTTTTTTTTTTTTAATCAGCTTCGAATGAAAATTTTGCCTTCTTTATATTGGAAAATTTTGCCATTGTCCCATATTTTTATGTTTGACTTTTGAAGCAGCTATTAATTGTTCTGTTATTATTTAAAGCCTGATTCTAGTTCGTTCCTTTAAATTTTTCAATGTAGTTTTGTTGTTGAAAACAGCTAATTAAAAAGAATTTGTTGTTGAAAACACCTAATGGATTTTTTATTTATTAAAAAGAACAAAAAATCGTCTTTGTTATTAGTGGAAATGACAAACATAGAGAAGAAAGAGAACAGATAAACAAAGGTGAAACAAGAATTTGGGCTGATAGTATTTAGTATTTGCAATTTTTCCATCTCTAAGGAAATGTCGATTTAATTTTATTTTTAGGTGAAGCAAATGTCGATTTAATTGATACTATCCAACCTAAAGATGGTGCCAGTTGGTTTTTGCTGATTAAACACAGCCGCAAAGATGTCTGCTACTATGTGATTTCACGCAAGGATTCAGTTAACAGATGTGATCTTACCAAACACTCAAGAACTGTAAATACATTTTGCTTAATTTTATTTGTGGTTCAAGTAGGTATTTTGTTCAATAAACCAATTACTCGGTCGTGTACAATTTTTTTATGATTTTTTTTATCCATAAATGTTAATCATTAATTTTTGATAGAAGAAAAAATTAAAACCCACGATATTTTTTTCATTTTCTTTCTTTTTAATAATAAAATCAATCTTATATCTTCATTTTTTATGATCTATTTATATGAAACAAGTTTCTTAATGATAGAGGATGTAGCTCCTTTCTAAAGTGTAAACTTATAAGACATAATTGATTAATTGATTAATTTATTAATTAATTTATGTTTATTAAAAACTTAGTTTAATTATTAGTATTAAATTTGTTTATAATTATATTATTTTTTCAAATTTATCCTTAACTTTGTTGGGAACTTACTCATCTTCAATCTTCGTAGGAGAGGAAAAAAAGACAATTTAGGTTATTTTAGTTAAAAATTAATTAATGTACAAGAGAGATAAAATGAAGTATGATAATAAGAGATGAAAAATTTTGTTGACAATATTTTATAAATAGAAAAAGAGGCAAGTATTATTTAGGTTAAAATGTAATTTTTGCATCCCTATTTTTTCAAATGTGATTTTAGTTTCTTTATTTTTTAATTGAGATATTTTGTTCTTTATTTTTAAAAAAAATTTGTAATTTTAGTCATCATTTTTTTAATTGAGACATTTTGTCCTTCACTTTTAAAAGATTTGTGATTTTAATCTTTTTTGATCAATTTCAGACTTGTTGATTATGTATTTTTTTTAATAAATTAAGCTTATTAGCAATTAAATAATTTTAAAAAATATTTTGCATGTGTATAGCAAACAAACTATTGTGAGTTAAGGTTTAAAGAACACACATAGCAATGCTTGAAATTGATCATAATAACTAAAATTATTGATTTTGTAAAAGTGGGGAACAAAATGTCTCACTTAAAAAATGGAAAACTAAATCGTGATTTTTTTAAAATATGAATGAAATGTTTCAATTAAAAAATTAAAAATAACTAAAAATATATATTTAAAAATTATAAAAACAAAAAATTATATTTCAACCTATTATTTACTTACCATATGATCGTGCTGTCAGCCTTTTAAGAGAAATTTGGTGGCTAAAGTATGGGCCTCAAATTTCACTCTATGCAGATTACATATTCATATGCTGCCATGCATACATTTATATATTTTATATAAATATTTTCTAAAACAATATATACGATGAGTGGTATGGACAAAGACAAACACATTGAGCAAATGTACAAAATGAAGTGGACCACATTGCCGAAAGTTGATTATATAAATTCAAACAAATTATTGCAACGGTATAGTGACATAAAAAATCGATCATGATGGTTCAATAATAATATTTTATACCTAAAATATAATTTTGATATACCTATTTTATTTAATCTCCACAATTTTTTAAAATTAAGAATTTTGGTCCAGCCGTCAAATTCAATCGGTTGACCGTTAAGTTTTTTTTTTTTTTTTTTTTTTTTTTTTTTTTTTTTTTTTTTTTTTTTTTTTTTTTTTTTTTTTTTTTTTTTTAATTTAAATTTAGGTTGAATTGTCATTTTGGTCCCTCTAACTTTTCAAATTTAGGATATTGGTTTTCTTGATTTTTAATTGTAACGTTTAGTTCTCTTAATTTTATAAATTTATGATTTTGATCCCCTGATAGATTATTAACTAATAATTATGATTAGTAAAGATATTAAATTAATTATTAATTAAATAAAAATTATTAGTCATTAAAAAACTTTAATAAAAGACTATTAACTCTAATGTGCTGTTATTGTTGGTTGAGTCCTATGCGACGGAGGTAGAAAAGGTGTTTGCGGAGAAGAGGAGAAGCACAATGTTGTATAAAATTAGGATTAATAATTTTTTATTCACTTTTTAATAATTAATAATTTTAATTAATTTATAATTAACTTAATAACTCAATTAATTAAAATTGTTTCTTAATAATCTATGAGGAGGATTAAAATCATTAATTTATAAGATAAGGGGACTAAATGTTACAATTAAAATCTAGGTGAACCAAAATCATGGATTTGAAAATTAGGGAGACTAAAATTATAATTTAGCCTTTATTTTTTATATTAATTAAAGCTATCTTAAACCTGAGTTTGTTGTATTCTCAAAAAAAAAAAAAGAAAAACTGAGTTTGTTGTAGTTTCAAATTATCCACTTGACAGTTGACATGCATGTACCATTGAGTAGCTGAATGATATGATTTTAAAGCACAAGTACGGTTAGAAATAATTAGATAATTAATTTAATTATAGCTACGTACTAAGTTGAAAGTTTGCTTGGCACTCACTACTTTTCGTTTAATTCCTTTAAATATGGCAATGTGTATAAAAAATAATTAGTAGAGAAATTGTTTGTGATAACAAAATATTTATGTGATAGTTTAAGGGGCAATCTTCTCGATTATAAATGGAGGACCTGACTCTAGAATCAGATGTGTCAAAACAATAGAATAATACTAAAGGGTTAATGTCAATTCATAGGAGTGTTTCACATGCACAGTGATAATTCTATTCTGTTGATTTCCAAATGGTACAAGGCATTGGTAAGTAAAAATGATACAAGACATTGTTAAGGAAAAATGATACAAGGCATTGGTGTGGAAACACCAAAGATCAAAAGGCACACCAAAAATACATGGTTGATCTTTATTTTTGTGACAAAGAAAACATCATCAAAACATCTCCTCGCCGTCTAATCAAGGAGCTAGGTTGTCGCATGGTATGGTACAAAACTCTAAGTTTCCCTATGGATAGTGTACAACATGCATGGAATACAAGGATGAAAAGAATACATGGATAGTGTACATTTTACATGCTCCTTCCCACAAAGCTTTCTACTTAATGGGCTTGAGAGCTTGATGACCATAGTGATGCAAGTCGTACATTTCATTGCCAATGCTGCAGCTCCAGCACTTGCTGCTCATCATGTGGAGGCATGATTCTCTTGGAACACCCCTGCTTGACCTGCATGTCAAATTTTATATCTAATTCTTCAAATTTCCCATTGTTAATACTTTTATTCTTTAGTCATTAAAGTTAGTTAATGTATACTTGAATTCTACAGAGCTAATAAATTCTTCTTGATCCATTCTTTAGTCATGTATGAACTGTGTAAAAGTTATACCTATCATAATATTTGATTAATTGATCGTGTAAAATTTTCAAATTAATACCGTATAAAAATTAAATTTTGTTCCAATTCTACACAACTGCATTTTTCTTCTCTCACACATATAACTACTTTTCATTTTATTTTTAATTTCTAGCCATATATATATATATATATATTTATTTTTTTTACTTTTTCGGTCTATGTGTGCTTGCATGCATGGTCTATCTCAAGTCAAGATAAAGGAGGAGGGTTGACGTTAAGTGTTGCGAACCGACTATTAAAAAACAACTATTTTTATGAGATGAATTATTATCCTAGTCAGTTTCATTCATTGTCCTTTACCTTTGTGGGAGGAATGGCTTATCAAAATAAGGCATCAATTGAGCTCTTGGAACCATTTCCTTCCTCAGCAAACGAACCTCTTCCTCTTCAATCAACTGCTCCAAATTAACTCAATTAATCTCATATATATGAAGTTCTCTCAAGTGCTACTCTCATTCTCATATAAATAGAACCATGTGTGTGTATATATATATATATATATCTTCATTAATATGTGCCTACCTTTTGCAGCTTCTCCTCTTGTTTCTTTTGCAGCTCCATGATATAGAATTTTGTTGTCACCTGTGTATGAATTCAAAACCACATTCATTAATCATAGAAAGCTAATTCCTAAACTTCAGCAATGATATTGTTCACATAATCTTACAGCATAATTGAACATTGCACGCTTGACAGCTCTTTCTTGGGTGTGGAGTTTGAATTCTTGTGGCTTAGTATTTTCTTTTGGTGGAGACCTTGGTGGAGACCTTGGTGAAGCCTATGCATAAACAAAAATGGCTCACCAAGTTTTGAAAGAAAAGAATTTCATAATGTAGAAATTTACATACTAACTCGTATGTACTATATACCATGTTACTTTCTTTGGGTGGAGACCTTCTTGAAGCCTAGCCAAAGAGATAAATGGCTCACCAAATTTGAAATAATCAAGAAATTTACATTCAGTAGAAATTTACATACTAATTTATATATACTATACCATGTAACTTTCTTTGGGAGGAGACCTTCGTGAAGCCTAGACAAAAAGAAAAATGGCTCACCAAATTTGAAATAAGAAATTTACACACCGTAGAAATTTACATACTAATTGGTATATACTATATATATATACACCATGTTACTTACTTTGGTCTTGTCATAAAACTTGTCTTTGAGTACATCTTTTGTCTGTGAAACATCCAATTATGTCTATTTAGGTGGCAAGCATGATTCATGCATAATAAGCTAGAAGGGTTTCTAAATAACCAATCATACATAGAATAATTGAGAAGGAAGAAAACAGAGAAGAGTAAAAAAGCATAACAATAATAATAATATTAGTGAGAGCAAGTACTCGCGTGATCATTATGGGGCCCATTGTGGGGTAATGCACTTGATCTAAGTTATTGAAAGGGACTACATGGTGCATGAATAATCTAGGTGAATAAAACAGTGGTCCAATATGTCTAAAACATATTGGCCATGTACAATTTTCTGCATATGCTTATAGCAACTACTTAGCGAAAAAAGGGAAATTTCTTTTTTATTTTTTAGAAGTAAACTAAAACTTATAGAAAGTATCAAATGAAAAAAAAAACGAAAAATATGAAATTGGAGAAATAAGAGAAAACTAAATTTAGTTACATAGTACAAAATATATGCCTTTCGTGTCAGACTCCACAATATTATCCATTTTAAAGAAGGAAATAAGCCATTATCATCTTTAGGTGGATAATTCAGGGCAAATGATGTTTTCTAGTTTGTTTTTTTTCCTTTTTGTCGGAAAAGCTATCATTGGTTATAGCTAGGATTAATTATTTTTTTCAAATTTTAGAGAGGTACAAGAGATTTTGTCAATTTTTAAATCAATAATTGATAGCAAGGAGAAAGTTGCGTGGATAAACTTATTGGGTGGATGGGGTAGTTAAGACAACTTCAATGATAATATTGAAAAGGTGAAATGGGATATTCACTCTTTTTTAATGCTAAATGGGATATCCAATACTTGTGACAAAAAGTTACTTTGCATGCATGTTTAAACTAGATTTTATGTAAATTATCATTTCGTATATGTGTGTGTTGTAGAGTAATGATAATAACACAAAGTGTGGTGTCACAGACAAAATAAAACATCCATATATACATATTGGATTAGAGGCACAAGGTGGAAATCCAACTTGATGCATCTATGTATATAGACGTGCTTTCTCATAAAAAACAAAACAAAACAAAGGTTGTATTTGTATCACCATCTAATTATGCAATAGGTGTTACTTAAATAACACTTCTCACTGATCGATCTCTTTTCTTTCACTGTCATTCAGAGGTGATGCAGTTGCTTCATAACTTTCAACCTTAAGATGAACTGAAACAAAACAACTAAGTGCATGTTTGGTTTGCAATTGGAAATACTCTTACGTGTGTTTCAATTCAATCCAACGGATAAAAGCAAAATGAATGCAAAAGCATCTCTTAGCAAAATTACTTTTGCCTCAAACGTAATTTTGCAACTGCAAACACCAAACATGCTCCAAACAAGTGCAGAAATGCTATCTTTCAATGACTTCTCTGTGTCCTACTATGATGGAATGTAAATTCTAAACCCAAAACCATCCATGCATGATGCATGCCATGGAAGCTAAAATTTTAAGGGGCAACTAAATGTGGCAATGAAATAAGGAGGGCTTTCTAAGGCTTATATATATGTGAGGGTAAAGCTAGGCATAATCTCACCATTCCTCTAGAATTAGTACTGCTCCATTGAGCTGCAGACTGAGATGTGTTCTTCACAAACTTTTCCATGGAAAATTAAGGAAAATGCAAAAGAAGTGAAACTGTTAGGACATGCTATTCTACTACTAAGAGGGAATAGAACAAAAAAGGAAAAAAAAAACAACTAAGCTTCCCAACCTTCAAAGCAGATTTAGGACTGTTAGAGCCTGATTTCTCCATGTTTAACTAAGTGGAATGTGTGTGTGTGTGTGTGTGTGTGTGTGTGTGTGTAGCAGTAACTGAGCTGATGAGGGGAGTATATAAAGAGTGGGAAAAGATGAAGTTTGGAGGTTGGTAACTGTCTGAAAATTTTATTTTCTGTTGCCACATCACCAGCATGCTCTAGGATTTGCATGCTTTCTTGTACCAAACTTTCTGATTAAACCTCCCTCTCAGCCATATATTTTTCAAACCTTGCTGTGTTCCTTCAAATTCCACTTGGCTTAAGTGAGGGATAATCCCTGGTTCACATTGATTAAGCTTGAGTTTACTAGCATGTTGAATTTGATCATGTGGAGAACACTGAGGTGTCCACTCATATGGTTGTTGGTGTCACTTTAATTATGTAATATTGAATGAATACTAAAAAACCCATGACTTTAATAGTATTTTGAAATAGAGAAAATTTGCATGTTTAATTAGTGCATGTCAAGTTGGCAAAAGCATATAATCAATTACAAGTAAAGCAAGAAAAAATAATCAACTTCTGCTCTGGTAGAGCACCAAGGGGAATGCCAATATGCCATTAGTATCGAATTTTCATGTCTGTGGGAAAATGTGAGCTCAATACCCAAAAAAGGGAGAGGATTAACATTAACATACAGTGTAAGATCTGTTATTTTTGGTATGAGACTACATGTAGAAGGGAGACAATCCTACCTGAGTTAGAAAAATACAATAGATAACAAAACCTTTCATTTTCCTTTGAATATACACAAAAATTCAAACTCGAAACCACTTATTAAACTAAAACAACATCATATTAATTGATTCATGTCCTCTTTACTTGTATAGACTTATTATGTTATAGGTTCTATTAAGTTCTAATAGAATAAACGAAAAATAATCCCTGATTTTCCTATTTTATTTATATATAATCTCTCATTTCAATATCTTCTGTATTAGTCCATAGAAATAATCTACATCACCGTAATACGCAATGATGAATATATACTACCTTCAAACATGACAAAATTAACTCTTACTCTGATTCATAATATGTAGTTCAGTGTTTCATTTAAAGTGCCTTTTTTACATTCCGGTAACTTTCTTATATTTGTTCTCAAATAATGTTTATCATGTGTTTGGATACGCGGCACGGTGATGCAAAATCTTTTTTTTTCACAACATGATTTTGGCTGCCAGAATCGATTTCAAAGTTTATCCAAACACGCACTTAGACTTGCATATATGTATGGATATAGATGCATTGTGTTTACATTTAGACATTTCAAGTAAGAAAGTACATCTGATTGACTTTGGCACATTTGATTTGAGTCACTTTCATTACCACAGCAAGAGTATAGTACTTTTGAAAGAGCAAAAAGTGATGACCATCGGCCAAAAGGTTGTTAATAACCCGCTTTCAAATGTTTCTTGTTGAAGCCGTCAAACCAACGCAAGACACTCCCTAGCCACATTCTTCAATCTGCACTAATCTAAGCACTGCCTCAGCTTCAAATCAGTGCTCTGTCATTTAATCCTTAATATTATCATCAACCATTTCTCCCAAATTTCCTTATTATATGGTACAAATATATGGTTTCATTTTCTAACCTATATGGTAATTTATCAACTAACAAGTTGTTAGTTTCCTTAAACAAAGTCTTAAATTCGAGCCTTATAGATGAAAAAAATGTAATTAAAGAAAGAGAACTCCACTAAAAATAAAATTTTCAAACGAAAATTAATCATTGGACATTAACAATAAAATGATAACAAAAATATAATAACTTATGATTTTATCATACAATCACAAATTTGTCATGTTTGATAAATTTATTATTGACTTTTATAATAATTATATTAAGAGTCATATTTTTCATGATTTTGTATTGGTTTAAAAGTTATACTTAATTTTTGATTAATTGGCAGTATAAATATACAAATTAAATTCTTATTACTTAATGACTTTTTTTTCTTCTAATAAATCATGTTTGTTGCTTAGTTGGGGTCTCACACCAAATGAGAGACTTTATTTCATCGCAACATCCTTGCCAGTTACTGAAAATTCGTAATAACGTTGTTAATTTTTAATATAAACATGATATCTGTTTTGTAATTAAGGAACTAAACTGTACAAATGATTAAATAGTAATCTGCAAGTTGTTATCACTCGTATGGGAGGGGATGATAATGTTTTCTTGTGATTTCATCTATTATTATTGTAGTTACCATATTACGAAGTTTAATGAATGATGCGTTATGCTAAGCGCAAATCCTAATTATAGAAAAGTTAATTAAATGCACTAAGCAGCAAAAGTTAGTGACTTAGTGCTTCGAAGGAGAAAACTAATCAGATACATTAAAATGACAAAACGACAATATAGCTCATTATTTATTTGTTGAAAATTAATGTTAAATTCTGCTGTTGTGATATTGTCGCTGGTTAATTAACGCACAGACAACTTAAATTACACTCTATATCTTCTTAATCAAATAGTTAATCCTAGTGACATTCAGATTCAATGAACAATATGTCAATTCATGTGCATTATTCTTTCTTATCTTTTATAATTAAAATCTTTCATTCCGAATCCATAATTCTTTCATTCGGTACGACATCATCATGGATCCATATTGTACAATTGCATTGCGAGTCTTTTCAATTCCTGTTATATGCTTTTTAATGCTTTGTCTTGAATCTAAGTTTTGCATTTCTATTTCGTCTGCTTTTGAATATTCAGCAGTACATCACCTAAAAAAAATGTCACATCTTTCATCAGATTTGTTTGTTTAAAGAGATTGAATTGTTTGCAGGGAGAAATATCAGAAACACGATTTAATAATAAAATGATTTTAGTAAGATAAAATTGTTACACTTTTATATTTTTAAGGATTAGATTAATTTTTTTTGTTCTTCTATGGACTAAATTATTTTTAGTTTACATATTCAAAAATTTAAAAGACAAAATTAATTATTTATCCAAATTTTTAACATTTTGTTGGATAAAATAGTTATTAAAATAATTTTACATTATCAATAAAATAAAACCAAATTTTCTCAACTTACTTTTTAAAATATCATATGAAAACACAAATAATTTTTTTTAAAATTAATTATACCAAAACTCAGCAAGAATTTTATTATAATACATATTTTTTTACT